>VZTT01034350.1:34402-44932 GCA_013400855.1 Buphagus erythrorhynchus | reverse complement strand
TCCCTTTGCCAGCCATACTGTGTGCACTTGCTTATGCATGCAGGAACACTCCTCTGCCTCAGCACAGAGGCTGCACTGACCACTGCCAGCTGCATTCTGCAGAGGCCCAATAACTAACAAGGATGTGACACAGAGATGAACTGGTGGTCTAGATATTTAACAAGACAGACAAAAATAAGCATACTTCTTCCTCCCCCCATATAATAGTGTTATTGCGACTAAATAACTTGGTGCTGTTTTACATATTCTATTTTCCTCCCAAAGCATCAGCGTATATAAGTATATGACACATATACATAGATGTTCAAATAATCTCCAGACCCAGTGCTGATGGGTTATAGATCTTGTTTACCATGTTTTTATCCTACAAGCTGAACATCTCACTGGGAAATCACATACCTATAGAAAAAAAAAAAAGAACCCAAACAACTCTTATTATTTGGTTTGTGACAAGATTAAGGACTTGAAAAGCAGACATTAGTTTCTTGCTTCAGACTACACCAATCCTGTAACAGCAGATCCCTGTTGTGAAATGAAAAAGAGTACAACTCAATATGCTATTCATGAATAATCCAATGTGGATAGAGTTATTCAGCTACAATGCAATTAAGAATGAAAAAGAGAGGGTAACAGTGGAAAACACCCAGGGATATTTTGAATTTAATTGGGATTAGCATGTAATACTCTTACAGCCTTTTGAAGAGAGGCTACACAGTGGCATACTGAGAACATAGGCATTTGAAAGCCCCAAGCACCTCATTTAATGATCTTTTCAGCTGGTGTAAGTTGCTTTCAACAGTGAGTTCATTTGCAGGGACTTTAACTCAGCACTGCTGCTTGAAGCTGAACTCTGCTGGGGGGAGCAGACTCCAATGCTGAAGTACATTTTGCAGTTTCAGGGCAGGGGAGCTGAAGCATGTGAGGGTATTTCTGAAAGCTCATGATCCAATCACTTCTCTCACATTCAGCTCCTCTCACACAGAGATACTACATGTTACACCAGGGAGTGTTTGCCTTGAGGAGAACAGCAGAAAAAGACACAACTGGAGTGTTGCCAACAGGATGGGGGAGGTGTGTGCGATGCTCGTAGGCAGATTCTACTTGGAGAGCAGGTGTCATCTATATGCTTTCTGTGCGCAGTTCTTCTAGGGGATATAGAAATAGGGGGGGAATAATCAATGACTATTTTAAACCTATGTTTCAGGAAGATGTATAAAAAGAAATCAGGCAGCCCTTGATGGTTTATCCTCTGCTCATAGAAGTATTTAGCAATAACTACCAATGTTCTGGTACTGCCCGAGCTGTTTAAAAGGCAATGGTGCTAATATCTACAGCCTGTTTGCAAAAGCAGAGTACTCATCGGCATCTCAGACAGTTGTGCTGCTCTTGCCTTGAAGAATGCCTCAGGGAAGGGAAAGGGCTGATTCAGAGTCCTTGTCACCATTAGGGGCCTCCAAACATAACCAGCAGCTATCAAGCTCACAGAGGGCATCTTTGGGGCTCTCACAAACCTAAGCAGAGGGGCAAAACTGAAGTACTATGAATTTTACCTTGCAAATCTCCACAGCCTGCTCACTTTTTGGCGAACGAGTCTACAGGAGGATAGTAGGGAAACTTGGGCACGCAGGGGAATGAAAAGTAAGGGATGTCTTTGATATTTTTTCCCTTTCAACCTGCTTCAGATCTCTCCTTCAGATCGCAAGTGTCAGAATGGTTTTATAAAAGCCAAAGTTTGCGGTAGGGCTCTCACTGCAAAGGCACTACTGTCCTTAAGTAGTCTTTGAAGATTTTCTTCCAAGCTGTTCCCACCATGTGTCTCCTCAGTTACCAAACCCAGTGGGAATCAATTGCATATGTTGCCTCAAGTATTTCTACAACTGCACAGCTTTGTTTGTATGTGGTGGTAGTGGGGGAAATGGCTTTAGTCTAAATATATTTCCTTCTTACATCTGGGTGAAGAACTAGGGATGAGGTTATCCTTTTAAGTGCTGGTAACCGGGTCTAGTATATTTGTTATTGCTGCACCTCTGAGAAAACCAAATTAGGGACTGTTGTACTGTGTTGTTTTTCTCATGTAAAGACAATCTCTGCTCTGGTGAGCTTATACAAATCCACCTTCTGCCAACAACTTAGCAAAACACGGAGCACATATTCCGCTGACTTATGTCTACAGCAGTCCCACTGAAATCAATGAGGTTGACCTACTTGTAAATAGAGCAGAATTTGATTCCTGTGTTTATTTGTAAATGGCTATGGAAGAGGCTGACCAAGTCTGCATGGAAAAAAGATAACCCAGAACATCAGAGGTACCTTCTGCTTGGATTAAACTTCAGAGGGTTTGAGGACAGAACATGGGAACGGATGGATGAATCCTTACAAAAACAACAACCGGACTTAGCAGCTTTGCTTTGTTAACCTGAAAAATGCTCAGGGAACTCCCATGCTGGGAGAATTCATGTGATCTCACTATTACTTACTTCCCACTTAATAAAAGGAAACCAGTTGCAGATAAATGACATACTCCAATACCACAGCAGTGGCAAATTGAAAGCAAAAAGCAAAGGAAAAACTCTTTAAAAGGTTTTCAGCTACACCATGCAACCAGCAAGACAACACAGCCTGAGAAATGCTTCATCACCCAGGCACAGCATTTGCCTCTGGCCTGAGCATCGAAGGCAGTACAGACCCAAGCATGTGCCCTGTATCACAACAGGAGAGCATTGGTATTGGCCAAGAAACTTCTGGCTGCCAAGCATTTAACGGGGATAGAAGTGAAGGTACATAGCTCAGAGTCAAAGTAATTAAAGGCTGATGACTGGGATTAAGATACCAACACTGCTGTTTATCTGCAAGCACCCAGGAATCCTGTGAGCAGCTGCAACTGTGTCTGAGTTGCTGTGCCAGGTTCAGGAAGGACCTTCCTTGCCAGCCTGCAAATATCACTCCTCAGGGACAGGAAGGGAAAACACCTAGGTGAAGCCCCAGCAGTCTGGAGAATACTTCTGAAGCTTGCATCTCAGCTGCAAAAAGGGGTTTTTGGAGACAGTAATTTTTTAAAACCCTGTAAAGTATAAGCACATAAGAATTGGAAAGACCCAGGACTTGCATTTGGAAACAGCTGGCAGTAAAGGATCTCTTCAGCATCCTGCAGAGAGCAAGCCAGCCTGCTGTCAGACCTGACAGAAGCTGTGGTTCTCACTCATTGACTAGCCAGTGTGGTGGGCTAAGAGACAGATAACATCATGTCTGCACCCTCATTTCAGAGGCAAAAATCTGGGCAGGAAAGAAGTATATTACCAATAAGTGAGCAAATACAGAAATTATTTTAAAGCTCACTGGGAACAGAGGAAAAGTCTGAGCATGGGCAAAGTAAAACATCTTAAAAATGAGCCTTCACACAGGGCTCTCCATAATTTCTAAGATGCTCTAAACCAAGCTGGCTTGTTGTGGTATGAAGCCAGTTTTCACTGGCACACAGTAGCTCCTGGCTTTCAGTGATTTCCAAACTCGGCAAAAGCTAGGAGCCAGGAACCACTACCTCTCACAGACACTGTACCAGCATGCTTAATTTGGGAAAGGAAAATACAGTCTGGCACATTAGCCCTGAACAGCTGCCAGGCCCTGCTCTCATCTATGCAGTGCTGGAGCCCGCCAAAAAATAGGGGGAAAGAAGTCTGACACCAGGTTGGATTCCCTCAGTAACAACCCCCCTTCCCAGCCACCTCAGTTTCAGTGTGCTTACCACCTTCTGAGCATTACAGGGAATCAGAACTTATATTCAGAGCTAATGGGAACACCAAACCACAAGCAATCCGGGAGAGTTGGGGGCCTGGTAACACAAAAGCGAGTCTACAGAGGTGCTTGCACACCCTATAATGTTGAAAAAGACAGTTCTGGAAATTGTGCCAGGGCTTGTTTCACCATCCTGCTCAATACTACCACCAAGCACAACAAAAATCTTGCCTTCAAAGCTGCTCCACAGTGCACAATCCTGTGCCCAATCCAACTATAATTAAATAAACCTAATTTCAAATGGGAAAATTTCAAACCTATTAAGAAGAAACCTGCATCTATTATAAGGATTAAGAAGCATTTTGGAATTATTAATACATGTGTTATTAACACATGTTAGGCCTAAGCCATTCAAAAGAAAACCCCTAAGTGTTTGAATCGTTTACTACAATCACCTGGATTTTTTCAGAAGTCTCAAAGTAAACAGGTCTCCATAAAGGAGTTTTATAAAAATAAATGTATGATAACAAATGTGGTGAGAGCTATATTTATTTACATTTTAAACCCTAGGAAGCACTGATGTCTTATTTCATAACATTCTCTACAGTCAGGAAGACTAAACCCAGCATTTTGGGTGGGCTTGTTTGGGTTCGTGAGGTTTTTTGTAAAAAAATAATTTTGTAATTTAATCACTTGTTTCCAGGATACTGGGCTTTGAAAAAAATGTCAATTGTCATCAACTGATGCTGCTGAAAATCGAATAAAATATGTTATTGCTTGCAAGTATATACAGGATCTTTGATTTGGCTTCGACTAGCAGTGTTTACCCTCAAAAAACATGCTCTGGAAAACAGACTTAAGTATACAGGCAAATGTCTTTGCTTGCCATCTTTTGTTGCAAGTACTGGTAACAAAACTTTGAAAGATTTCTGTATTCACTGAAGGAAGAAAGAACTCTGGTAACACACTGTAATGCAGGACAGCAATATGGAGTGGAGACCACAGAGCATAATTTAAAGCTATGCCATACATCCACAGTCTCATGAATTGCTTTTGGCAACAACTACAATTCCTATTCCCCATCCCCAGAAGAGTTCAAGGCCAGGCTGGATGGGACTTCATGCAAGCAGAAGGTGTCCCTCCCCATGGCAGGACAACTGGAACTAGATTATCTCTAAGATCCCTTCTAACCCCAAACATTCCATGACTCTATGAAGGACACAAGTAACGAAGGAGCACATTTGCTTTCACCTCCAGTGAACACCCTCCAGTGTTCCCACTCACCCATACCAGGCACAGAGCAGCTGATGGGTATCTCTGTCCACTACACTGGTACTGGCCACCCCAGTGAGTCAATCAGCTCCACGCCTCTCACTTTCCTCTCAAACCTGAGTCACCCCAGAGTTTTCAGCCTCAGGAATAAGCCCATCCTAGCTGCAATTTCAATGGGCAGTGATGGAACCAGCAGCTGGGACCAGCTTAGAGGGTTTTCTCATAGAGATGAGCTTGTTTGTGCTGTCTTCTCAACCCATTCATTCCCCAAACTAGAAAGTAGGAGACAAAGTAAGGTGTCCTCCCCAGTCGAGTATTAAATAAAGGAGATCAAATAATCCATTTTTTTGAAATGTTCCTACAATTTATACTACTCAAGATACCATAAATCTCAGAAAAACTAACCAAAGCTCACAAGATGCCATCTTAGATTAAAAAATAAAGGCCTGTCTTGGATAGATAAACATTTGAAAAAGGTCTTAGGACAAAAATAAAAGTTTTTCCAATGAGCCATATAGGTAAGGGAAGTGCCTCATTTTGGAAGCTGTATTGATTTTTGATGCTTTCTTGCCTCCTTTTAGGTTCAATCAGCTGAAAATTAACTGCTCAGAAGTGAAGGATAAATATAAAAAGATGAAGCCACTCATTCATGGGAAGCAAACCTGCTTGGAAAGCTGCAGCAAACACTCTGCTTGATCCACTGCTCGAAAGAACTTTGAATGTGTGAAAGATTACAAAAACTTACATAAATAAGTATGTTTTTGTAAGCCCTGTTCTTAAAGAACCTTAATATTCTGGACTTACATTGCTAACTTTGTGACTTGAGGGAGTTGAGCAGCTGGTTTGTCACACAAGAATGAGCCAGCCTCCTGGACACAACATAGACTAAACAATGATAGCCCACTTTCAGAACCCGGCAGAAGTGTCCCAGCCTCACTCCATCCTTCTTTAACCACAGGCTCCCTTCCTTGATCTCTTTATTTAACATTCACCACCTGCTTACTGCTCACTGCCTAAAAACTGCCCTAGTCTCTGGAGCTGCAAGAATGCTGTATCTCTCACAATCCAAACTCCTAGTTTTATCAGAGAAGAATGGAACTATCTTTTGCTCTTTCTCATCATTTGCTTGAACCAGCAATGCTTTCAAGAAGAAACAAAAGACACTTACATAACCAAACAAACTAATAAAGACAAATTCCACTTGAACTGACCATCCCTAAGTGGGCAAGTATTTTCTCCTATAGTGCTAGCACTGCCCAGATGATGAGGCTGAAGAGGTTTGTGAAATAATTGTGATGTCCTCATGGTGCCCACCTTGCTCCTCCTCTGTCTTCCTTAAGGAGAAATAGTGAGTTTGTAATTAATTACTTAATATTTTAAAGCAGTAATACTGCTTCACATATCTTCCCCCTTGGAATTTTGCTAGGGTCAGGTATTGATAGTATCTAATGAAAAGCTTTGAGAGGAGTTCATGATCATTTTCAAACATGTTTTGGTAAAGAATGGAGACGCACACAAACACAGCAAGGAAAATAAGCAGAAGAAAAAAGCCCCTGTTTTTCAAGAGTACCATCAGAAGTTAAAGTAATAGGAGGAGAATATCTCCTTCTGTCCCACAGCTTTCCCATATTGATCCCCTCCTTGCTGGATGGCATAGAGAGAATCTATGCTCATATTTATGATGGACTTCCACTCTAGTCCACTGGAGCTCAGATATTTTACAGGCAGCCACCAAACAGTCATGTAAAACATGGCAGACCCAGCTACTGGGGTCAGATCAAGTTAATCTGAACAATATGTGATGGGCCAGAAGAAAAATAATTGAGAGGGGAATACAGTTCCAACATTCACCCTGGGAAATTGACTCTGAAATGAAACACAGCCCTTCCACTTGCTCTAGGAGCTATGAGTCATGCTGGAATAAAGTGTACCTCATCACTACTTTCCTTATAGGCATTTCCATGGGTTGTCCTAGAACAGGATCTTCAGGGACATACTTCATTATCAGCCTAAGCATCACCTTTTCTAAGGGGATCATGGTCATACCTGGGACCACTGGTAACCCATCCCAGGAATGAGCATAACAGGAGCTTACCTCTTGACTGTTTCCCTTGCAGATAGTGGAGACCCAGTTTTACACAGGCAGAATTTTATGCAACAAAACCTTGTTTCAGTTACACTAATTCACTATCCCCAACAATGTCATGGAGAAGCATGCTTTCCCATTTAAGTGCACATTCTGTATGTGGGGAATTAATGCAGGGGACATTAAGCTTCTATAAAGACTATTTTAACAAGTCAGCTCATCTCTTTGGTTTTTTTCTCTTTTTTTTTTTTTTATTCATTTATTATGAAATTGAACAGAACAAGACAATTTGTCATTAATCTGTCAATTCAGATAGACTCACTGAGCTATATTGAGTGGTACGAGACTTAAGAATTATGCTGAGTCAAGAATGTGTTAAGCTGCCATGAGAAATCTGTGGTGTCTCAGCATGGTATCACATTGTAATTTCCATTCAAGGGAGACCCTCGCAATCAGGATGCATTAGAAATGATCTAACATTTCTGGTGTTGCATAAAAACCTCTCAAAGCACCAAATTTACACCAGTGCTTCAGTTTTAACTTTCTATATAATAGAGACTATGTCAGTGTTTGGGATGTTCAATGCAAGCATAAGCAAGTCAAGACACATAAGCAAAAGTAAACTAAAAGATGCCCCAAAATTGAAACGCAAATATTAGAGCATGTTGGAAAACAAGTAGCAAGTCAATGTGGAGTGAAGTATTCTGGTCATACATAGCAGACCATAGGAAAGTGATGAATAAGCCTCATGCCTAAAGCAAAGCAAAACAAAAAAACATGCATTTTTCCTTAAACAAGCGTTAGGGGACTTGTAAATAAAGGTTTCATCTAAAAAACCCCAAAACAATAAGCACCTATCTGCTCTTCTAAAAGAGAAGTAAAATCTCCAGCTGAAGCTAATGGTAGCCCATGATGGGCACCAAATCCTCCTCCCTCCTCAGCCAGGCCTGCTGCTCATGTGCAGCACACATATCTCTGATGTCTTCCAGCATCACCCGCCCCCTCACATTGCTCCCTTCCCAATTTTTTGGCTCAAGGTTCACCTGCCCCATATTACTCCTATGACATGTTTGATCTGTGTACCCAAGTTGCCATGGAGTAGGTCAAAACTTTGTAAATCTCCACTGTTCAAACAGATTCTCTCGAGATGTGTCATTTTAATGCATTTTCTCAGCCTCCCTTTACATACCATCTCTCTGCCCTCCTTCCCCTCCAGCCCTATCTCTCTTCCCAGTACCTTCCAGAACAGTAGATGCAGTAAGAAGTGAAAATGCAGCAGCTGCTCACTTGTTAAAATATTTATATTTTTCATTTCTGCTTTACAGATTGAGCCAGTTATGTTCTCTGACCCAATATTAAAAAATATATAGAGCTGTATGTTTTATTTAATCTAAATAAACATGCAAGGAGTCCATGGCATTTGGGAGAGACAAACACAAATGACAGGTTGGAAGATGGGACAAAAAGAATGTGTTGGCTGTTTCTTTTTATGATATAATCCTGCTTTCCAATCCTTTCTTGGGAATGTTTATTTTTGTGTTAACACCACAAATTATTTTAGCTGCACTGTAAATATTTCTATTAATTTCTTAGTTTAGTTTAGATTTTGTTAGTATCCTAAATACAGAAAAAAGGGAAACTTTAAACAATCAACAGTATGCAGAGAATTTTTTTCCGGGATGCTGGAAAGGCTCCTGTTTGGTAGTGGGCCCACTCCCTCCAACAGTCCAGTAGTGGTTTCAGTAGTTTGCTCTTAAGCAGTTAAAGAAATTTCCCCCCAAAACACTATAAAGCTGGAGCAAAATGTAACTAATGTGCATGCAAAGAGGTGCATTTTCTGCAGTGTTAGGTGCAGGAATTAAGACCTGCTTGGGTTTCAGCTGCATTAACATTACTTGAGCACAAAAAGTCATCCATACGGAAATAATCAGTTAAAAGAACACTGAAGGCTTGGTCTGAACTTTCCTTCAGTATAGCAGAAAAATATATTACTTTTCTACTCTACAAATGACCTTAGCTCCTTTTTTGTCTTTTTCAGTAGAAAACTCACACTGTTCATTAAAGCACCTCACATACTAAAGAGGCCTTAAAAGGAGAAGTGGCTCTTGCCTAAGAGCAAGATGGATATCTACCCTGCTCCTACCCCTACAGGCTTCTCGGCTCATGAACTGCAGAAAAGAAATTACTACTGCAGATCTACTCTTTCTCCTCTTCATCTCTTCAATTTTCCTCTTTATTTATCTTTGCTTTTCACAGCATTAGGCTGAACTGAGGCTGGATAATTTGACATCAAGCGAGAACCGAGGTTAATACCTATCCATGGGTTTTAACTTAGTTTCTTTTCTATTTAGCATTTCTCTAAAAAATAGAGGGAAGCAGGTCTTCAGGTGGACAGTTGCTGTTTCAGACTTTCACTGCTCTGTGGCAGAGACCCACAGACATGCCCTTATTTAGCAAACAGCCTAGGCGACTGAGCATCCATGCATGTCCTCCCCCTGCATATCCTGGCCCTAGCTCTGCTAGCAGAGGATGATGAACCCAAACACTGAAACTCTTGGCTTATATTTCCTTCCTGTCCTGAGCCCCTGGTTTTAATTCCCAGCAGGTTCAGTGTCCATAGCTTATTTATTGAGCCAGAATTATAGGTACCACATGAGGGAAGCAGACTATCACATGGGCATAAGAAGCCCTGCTTTACCTTGTTAGTTTTGCTCATTTCTGATGATCCATCTTCAGGCAAGCCTTGCTTTTTCATCTTCTCCAATTCACAGATGAAGATCCCAAGTCCATATTCATCATTCCTATTGCAGAGACAGTTTTCTACCCTTGTTTTGAAGTCCAGGTTGGTGCATTTAAAATGCTGGACAAAGCAATGAAGAAGGGTGACAGCTATATGACCATGGACACTGGTGCTGGAGGAAAACCATAGGCCCCACCAATGCAGCACAGGAACATTTACAGCAGGGAGCGATGCCTGGAGGAAACCTCATCAGGGCAGGAGGCAAGGTGTTGGGGGTTGAATTTTCCCTTTTTCTTTCTGTGGAATTTTTCCCATTGTTATGCTAAGTATTTGGGTCTACACCCATAAGCTCAGTTAACAGTTTTCTCTCAAAGGGGGGAGGAGAGGGGCAACACCGGAAAAAAAGAAGAGTTGGGGTAAGGGGCTTGCCCTCGGCCCCTCTCGCTCGCTGGCTCGGAGCAGGACGGTCGCTAGAAACTCCGCTCTGCCACGCTGACGTGGGAGCTGCCGTCCCTGGTTGTGGGATCCCGAAACCTCCCTGGTCAAACACTCTCCCGCATCTCCTACTGACTTCAGCATATCCTTTTGGAGCATCAGGACTGACCCTTCCCTGGGACCTGTGAGCAGTGTCTCCCCTCTGCTCTTCCCATCTGGGACACAGATGCCATTCCCCGCAGCGCCCCTCCAGCCACGTGGGATC
>VZTT01034350.1:0-18786 GCA_013400855.1 Buphagus erythrorhynchus | reverse complement strand
GGGTACATCATGGATTCAAAGTAAAAAGAGTCTGTTCAAAAGTGTCCTCAAAATTTCGTCCGTAAACTTCCATCCCTTCTTCCATCTCTTAAGAGACTGGAAAATATACTGATTTATTCTAAATGCTTCAAGAAAACATGCATGTTAAACAAATCCGAGATGAGTTTAACATCCCAAAGCTTTAGCAATGTGCAGGTAAAGTAGAATGGATGTTAGGTGTCTATGTGCAAAAGGAGCACAGATTTCAGAAGCAGAATCTGTTGCAGAAACTGAGAACAGAAACTGTTAAAAAATTCTCCTATAGTGAACGGTCAAAGTTCCATTTTCTATTTGTATCAGAGCCACAGCACACACACACAGTTTCACAGTGAAAATAATCTAAATTTCTTTCCCAAGCAATATCCCTTATTTGTACTTCCTGTCTGACAGATTGCATTGTCCCTCCCACATGGGCTAAGTGCAACCACTAAATTTGGATGAGTAATGACCAGCTGGGCTGAAATGTCTCCAGTAAAATGTTCCTCCACCACAAAGTATGAAACCCTTTTTGTTTTCTGGCTTTTAGTTCAGACTACAAAGCCTACAGATTCAAGAACGCACCCTATGTCTAAGCCAAAGGTTTGATCTACAGAAAGTTCATGCTTGCTTGGTAATGCAAACAGAGCACACTATCACCTGGAAGGGACTAAATCACAGAAACAGGGTGACATGAATGAACAACACATCCCAAAAAACACCCCAGCTGAAATACAAAACACAATAAATTACCTGTACAGAAGAGGAATCAGCATTCCTCTTAGTGACATTCTAGGTCCTAATTACATATAATGATCTTGCCAGGTAGCAAGTTACCCATCAGACCTGCCAGCTCAGCACAAGAGGACAGATGCTTCTACCACAACCTGCAGGTTTTCCTGAGAAAAGTAGGGAAAGCCAGTAACTACCCCAGGCAACTTAAAGTCTCAGTCTTGACTTCATTTCTCCCATTCAAAAAAGATAGGATACAGCAATTTTCTTCACAAGCAGTCTTAGAGGGAGTCTGTGACCCCAGGGCAGACATTCTGAAAAACCTAAAGATAACTCCCAGATAGAGTAGCAGTGCTGTTATGAGATATGTCTAACAGAACCCCTATTCTACACCACTGCCTGTGCAACAGCATTTTAAAATCCATGCACCTAAAACACTTAAAAGACCCCCCTCTCCAAAACACCTTACTCTCCCAAATCATGAAGGATGAGACAACACAAGCAGAACACATACCTTTCCTCCCCCAGTCAGGATCTAAACAATGCACCTCTGAGTGTCCTCCATGGAATGGATTCCATGGTCTGCAGTGTTGACCGTTGGCATTTAACTGTATGCAGGCGAGCACTAATCTGAAACGTGGGAAGGAACCCAGAAATCTCTCCCCTAAGACAAATGCATGGAATTCAACCATGTTATCTACAAGAACTTGGAAACTTCCCAATAACAGGTTAGGACAGCCTTGACATATCTGATGCTTCACCAAGAGCCCTGTGGGAATGACTCACACCAGCCTGTGTAGCTGGCAAGCATCCAGCTTCCACACAGAAGATCAGGAGAGTCCCAAGAATTCAGTGGGACAGTGAGGAATGACTAGTAACTTCAAAATCAGAGCAATTTTCCCTTTTACAAAGGTGGGAGAGAAGACCTGTAAAGGTCAAGAAGCCAAAACACTGTCCTGTCCTGTAGCTCTCCAGTTGTAACCTTCTGCCTCTCTCCTGGGAGAAGTGAAGCACTTTAAATCCTATACTCATGGGATGCATAGAATCCTACATGCTTTCCAAACCACTAGCAAACACAGTTACGTGCATCAGTGAGATTAGCAAATGACTTTTCTACCAAACGAAGGCTGCAAACGTGAGTCACAAGACGACAGGATCAAGAAGTTCTTCCATGCTGCCACTCCACAGAAATTTATATAAAAGTGGGCTCTCTACAACATCCTCTGCCCAATCTCAGTGCAGCTCTAAATGTTCTAGTATCTATAGAATAGTTTCTGGTATTAAATTGCTATTGGAGGCGTGGGGGGGGGTTGTATCACTGCACATTTGTATCGCTGCAAGTTTGAAAGCTGATTAATCAGCCTTCTCAAATCAGGGAAACAATCATTCTCTGTCATTATTTTTTGATTTTTAAATTTGTTTTAACATTTTATTACAGCCAAGACCTAGATTTTGAACTCAGTCCCTAACTGAAGCAACACACCTTCTCTTTTGGAAGGTGAAAAGTAAAGATACCATTCAGCTGAATAGCAGTAAGACCTACTTTCACATTTGTGACTCCTCCCTCAGTTCTCCACTCTCTGTTTGCACAGCAGGATCAAATCAGGCTAACAGGTTGTACTAGGGTCGCTACCACCCTTATCTTGTTAGTAATCCCACATATCTTTAAGAGGCAGGAACAACTTTGGAGAGTGTAATTGTGAACAGCCCATGAGCTTAAGTGAGTGAGCTCTGGCATGGGCTTTTCAATTCATTGCATTTCCACCTGGGAGGTATAGAAAAACATCTCTTTTTCTCAACTCCATGGAGTTCTAAGTGAATTTCAACAGAGATGCAACTGCATAGGAAGCATCTGCTTTCCCCTCAGTGAGTGGTAGGGCTGCAAGTCAACATTTTATATACTGTTCCTGCTTATTTAATCTAGCACTTCTCATTATGTTTTCAAGAAAAAAGAATACAACTGGATTTAAAAAAAAAGTAAAGGCTGTGAGTTGTTTTTCCCATCACACAAATATGTACAAAATCCTTGGATGTTCCCATAATTTTGTGGCCTTGTCTTTAAAGACATTAATGTGCTTATATATCTGTGAATTACGTTTCAATTACCAGGATCCCCTAGAGGTGTTTTTACTTTTTCTTCTTCATTATGCAAAGAACATGAAGAAAGATCAAGTTTTTTTTTGAGCCCACCCACAAAGGCTTCAGATATGCTGACTCTTAATAACAGATTTGGAAAGGAGAACCTAGTCTTGGTGAATGTATTTTAATGTTTAAAAAAAAAATAAAGAGAAAATCATGAAAGAGGTCCTTTCACTCTGACAGAACAACCACAGGACAGGAGTGAAAATAATGTGATTTCACAGTTTCCCCAAAACATCATTCCACTTAATTTCATCACCTATAAGAGTGCAGGGCAGATTTAACTATTGCTGCTGCCCTCTTTCTTAAAAAAAAAAAAAATTGTGGAAAAAGGAGATTTGTCACCTTCACTTTCATCCTGTTCTCCAGGCAAAAACACCAGCCATCACTCACTACACCTCCCTGGTGTTGAAAAGACTGAGCTGGTTACCAGAATAATAACGCAAAATTCAATACATGTAGACCCATAAGAGGCAGTTAATGCAATTATTAATAAATACAACCATTCACTGAAACCATCCACTTACTTTGTTTATGCTCTAGAAATTTTAGGCCTCCTTGGAAATTATCTTTCATCCTCTGGGAATGGAGTCTCATGGTTGGCTTCAAAGATGCTGGCACAAAGCACAGACATTTTGTTTAATTGCCCTCTTTTGAAGCAGAATATTAAGTCAGGTTAGACTGAGTATGAAAGGGAGAAGCCGTACTGGAGTTGATGGGAATGAAAGACAGTAGTACAAACCATATCTACATCCTTCTCCCCAGCTCTAATGGTATTAAGGGAAGCATACTTTCCCATCCAGATTCTGCAAAATGCTCCAGAAAGAAAGGGGGGGGAAATGTTTTAGACAGAAAAAGCACTATATTTCCCTGAGTAAATTTTATTTAATTTTATTTTTTAACATACAATAATATCCACAGACTGTATATCTAAGGCTGACAGTCTCAGAAGTACTGGTGCTGGAATAGCTTAACTTGGCAGGAAATATCTGATACTAAGTTAAACTAAGGCTGCCTGATAAAAAGCCCACTGGTAATGTTTTCAAAGAATCACGGTTTCTACACAGCAGACGTGTGAAAATAAGAGTAGATATATATTTCTATGGATACATGTAAGTAAATACAAACAGAAATGCAGCACCAGCCACACCTCTGTGGACACTAGGTATTGGTTTGCCCCCAGGACTTAGGACTTTTCCAGCATGTTACAATTTAGTATTTGCATTTGTTAAAAAGAAACTGCCCAAGTGAATAGCTTGAACTGTTTTCATTTGCTGATACAAATTATTACACAAACAAAAGAGAATGGCTACTCAGAAGCTATGGGCAGGCAGTGAACTGCTTTACTCTTGACAAAGAAAACTTTACAGGGGGAAGAAAACTGGTCTCTTATCCTTTTCCTGTAACAGCAAAATTTTCTACTCTTTTTACTGACATTCAGGGCACTGGTTACTTAAAGCTTCCAGAATTTAAATGAAACACTGCATTGGCTTCATCCAGTTAAGTAAGCAATCATAGATGCTACTAGCAATAAACTACTAGAGTGCAAGGAGGTGGGTTGCTTAGTCATCTCTGTTGGGTGCCCTTAAAATCCTCTTTAAAAACACTGGCACTGGATTTTTATTTAGTATTTGAAGTAATTATTTTCCTTTCTCTTGTGAAGTCTTCACATCAAGTTGATTATAGCAGGCTGGGATCTGATGAGGCAAGGGTCAAAACCCTGTCCTTTACTTTTGGCCCTGGGAAGTGCATGTCATTCCCATGCAGGAGATAAACTGTGGTCCTAAAACGGATGCGCAGCCTGGATTTAGACAGCTGATAATGAGTCATTACATGTAACACACAGCTAAACACAGAGGCCACGTGGATCCAAACCACTGTGTGCTTGTAAGACAAATGCTTTCTTGGGCAAATACAGAAACGCACACTCTTCCCTGCCACGGCAGACAGGGAATTCTCCAGGCAGGCGTAGATCCATACCGTACTGTAAATTATGGTCTGCTATAAATGAAACATGTTGATTTGGGAATTGTTCACTTTGTTATAATTTTCCAAGAGTAATATCCTGCAGGGAACGGCCAAGTTAATACAATGTTTCCACTCAAAAATTGGCAGTGCAAGCACAGCCGATGGGGTATATTTAATGACACTTTGCCTGCTGATAAAATGTTATTGCAGAACGTGCAGGCTAAGGAGAGCCTCATATTTTCCATCCTAGATGAAATGTTAGTCTAGCAAAACCCAGTAACTAGCAATAGTTCTCTGGACTTGTAATACAATATATAGTCTTACTCTGTTTAGACATGTTCTGTAACTCATAAGATCTTTCAGCCTTCAGAAGTGCACAGATGCCCTTTTGTCTGGTTTATTCTCAAAGGGAGAGGCTTTGGATCTGCCACGGATACAATGCATGCTGGTTCTTTTCACACTTGGCTCTGATGTGCCACACAAAGTGTAACTTTTGAGTGTAACTTACAGAGCTAATCACCTCCAACACGACTATTTGCTCATCTTTCCTGAACCTACTTAGTATTTTCTGCAAACTTCCTATTTTTGGCACAAGGAGTGAATGATTTGCAGTGAAATGTGAAACTACAGTAATGTACAAAACAAAATCTGGGATTGAGCAACTGAACTGAAAAAAATCCAAAGTGTCAAAAAAGCCCCCGCTGCTCTGTTGTGAGCACGGCATGAAGGTAACAGATGTGTGCAGCCCTGAAATCATCCTCTCTGCTCCTCTCCCTGCCCTATGCCTACAGCGCTCAGCACTCCTTTTGCATCCATCAGCTTACATAAAGCTCACAAGCTGCTGAAGTCTGAAACTCATGGAAACATAACACGGGGAAAACTCCATTTCACGCTACATCTCTCTGATCAGCATCACGCACAGATGAAGTTCAACTTCTACATCCGTTGCCAGATGACAGATCAGTGCGTGAACACTGAGGGTTTGAAGGAAGAAGCCAAGTACCACAAGAGTCCCTTGGGCTGGGCACAGAAGGTTGCACAAACACACACCAACAAATGTTACAGGTCTCCCCCAGGGAACGTGGGGGAGTGCTGAACATGATGAGAATTGCATGGAGTAACAGTTTTGCCCAAATTTGTACAATATCATTTTGCAGCATAACTGTTTTACATCCAGCATTGTGCAGAGGAGAAAAGAAACCCCCAAACACTGCCTTGAGATCACAGGCCAAGTGCTTGCTAGAGCTGCTAACAAACATGTGCCTATGTGTCAGCATGTGCGTGTAACTCCATAGTTCTTTTCTCCACCCCCATACACAGCGCAGGGAAACTGCTAATGCTTAAATGGTGGGGAAGGTCAAAGATTTATTGTGGGAAAGCCAAAAGTAATTTTGCTGCCTCTCTAGAATACTGCAAACAGCCAAATTGCACAGTTTAAGTAGAAAAATAAAAGTTACGCTTTAATTTCAGACTTTAAAGAAACTGTAGGTTTACTGGTCATAGAATCCACCACCCGAGGGTACAGACCCACTGTATATTTCCATAAATTGAGGGCGGCAAGTTATTCCCTCATAAGCAGAGCTCCTCCTACATAACGTGACAACAAACTTTCCAAAGGTACAGCTGGAATGTCAGAAAACTTGCTTACAGGCCTGCCAAGAGCCCAAAATCCCTGCCTTTCGCAAGGATTTCTCCAACTTTCCTTGTGCCCCTCCACAAGAAGAGGCATGCAAACACTTGGGCAAGAGGCAGAAAGGTCTCATGGAAACACTGTGGAAAGCACTGTGCTCGATCTGGAAGCAGGATTTCCTTCAACACCATGAAGGATGAACTAAGAGAGGTTTGCTCTCTCCCCAGGTGCCCATTTGCTTCTGGTCACACACACGACTTTGGGGAACACCATGTTCACAACACAATGCAACTGTGAAGTGTCCCAAAGAGCAGATATAACCAAAGGCTTATTCAGTCTCTGGTCTGCAGGATAGCATTTTCAAAGATGTTATCTGACCCCCCAGGCTGATCCCAGGCTCAGTCTTTGCTTTTGGGAATACATTTTTCCACGGCAGAAAGCTTCTAGTGGGAAAGACCCTCTGCGCTCAGGAGTGGCTGCATATTGCAACACCCTCGTTTGGCAGAGGAGGCTGCAGCGTCCCTGCAGCTGTCCTGGGTAGCAGCCAGGGGCTCTTGCCGAAGGTGCTTCATCCCGTGTCCAAGTCTTTTACGAGTCCCAGACTTGCACAAGAGGACTGATGCCAAGTTCAGTATGTTCTTGGTTTTACCAGCTGCCTTTTTAAATTAAATTATCCCAATTCATAATGGGATGAGAAACTATGAATAACAAGGGGAAAAGCTTCATTTGATTTTGTTCAGGTTCCTCAATGTTTAGCTGAGGATGTTCACTCTGCAGCCCAAGGCTTCAGTCAGTGCCAGTGGCTGATGCAGACTTTTCTCTGGCAGGAGAGGAGGCTAAAAGCATTAAAGTGCCAATCCCATGTAAAAAACATGGAGCATCTAGCCTGTCCTATGTTAAAATAATGCTAAATGACAAAAAAAGTGAGCATCTCTATGTACTTCATCCCAAAGCTTCTAGCAACTTGTTCCATTACCAAACTTCAAATCATTCATTTTTTCAATCAGTTGCATTTTAGACCTCTGTGCACTACTTTTTCATTTGTTGCAGATACGCAGAAACCAAGTACTTTGTGATTTTTGCTCTCTCCACCCTTAAGTACACTAACAAAACATGGGGCAACACTCAGTGTCAAGGTCTCCTCAACTTTACTTTTCAGACCTCACCACAAGTAGACCCCTTGGGGACTGGGCTAACCAATGAAAATCTTCATTGCTATGTAGGGCCCCAGGCCTGAGGGATCTTCTCTTACATCATATAAAATTTCTCATCCAACTGGCAACTTCTTGCCATGATGATTGCAAAAGCAGATTAACAAGCATTCACCAAATTTGAGAAGAAATCCTGAGGATGCTGCATGAACCAGCTGGGTTTGGATGGCACGTGCCCTGTGCAAAGAAGCTCGATCTTCACCAGTGGGGGTAATGGAGCGAACAAACCAGGCCAGTAGTGAAATGTTTTGTAAAAACCACTAGAAAAATAAAAAAATTCAATTGCTGGCTTCACACAGTACCATCGACACATGACAGAAAGCAAGCACTTGGTTTCAAAGGGGTCATTAAGCCTTAAACTATCCACTTAACAGGAACGCCAGTAGCAATACTGGTCAAGTCAATGTTTGTGCATGATTACACTTCAAATTTAAATGTGGAGCTGTTGTACATAACAGTATCTGTGGAGACTTGTTTCTCTTTCTAATGGATTTAAATTGCCAATAAAATGGAGCCCAGGACAAAGGTACAAAACAGGCTTGAAGAACAAATATGCATTTTCAAAACACCATGAAGTTATCAAGGGCATTTTGCGTTGCCTGTCCAATGCACACAAATTAAAAGAAAATATTCAATTAAAAATAAATAAAAACTGTGGGGAAGGACCACCTTTTGAATCAGATCATAGAACGGACAGACATCATACAATGCTTTTCTCCACTTTTCCCACCTATGAGATCCTTTTCCTTCCTATGAAGCTTTGTCTAGAGGCACAAATCAGCTCTGAGAATGCTCAGCCAACTAAGAACTTATAGTGAGGGCAACAGGCAAGTGGTTGAGCTCTTCAGAAATCATGTTAGATCTGCAAAGCAGCTATTGTCCTGAGATTTTGCCATGGACCAAACTCTCTCTCAATGAAAATAAGGTATGCACTTCTTAGGCCTCTAAGGTACCAAATGCTATAGAAAAAGAAAATAAGAATGGAGACGTAAAAATCCCACCTGTTATCCTGGCATGCTGCAGAAAGTAGTATCACTAAAAAAACACCCAAAACCCAGACAAAAAACACAAAGAAAAAGCAAACTCCTGGACCAGAATTCACTATGCCATGTAGGTGCCTCATAAATATCTTCTTTACCCGCAGCTGAATTTGGATTACAGCAAAAAAACTCATTTGTATTCAGCCAAAGGATTGCTGGTATGCTGCAGAAAAACACAGTGCAGATTAATTCTCAATATTAATGAAAGTATAATATCCTAAAGCTGTGAACTAATAAGTATGCGGTCATGGCCAATGGCAGTTTGTAGACAATATACAGTTCAAAGCTTTAGAAGTTTCTTTTTTTTCTTTCCCCATCTTGTTCTCTACTGGTCTACAACTTAGAAACCCTGATAGACTTTGGTAGAAAATGCCATGGACAGATAAATTAATGGGACCTTAAGGAAGCTGTTGCATAGCCCTCACCTAGAGAAGTTTTAACAGGGTGAATCATGCCTAACCCAAACACAACCTCCCAGCTTATCGAGGAGCTTGCAGATGCCAAACAGGGGCCAAAGAGCAAAGGTGGAGAGCTGGGCCAGCATGCCAAGGCTGCGAGAAGTGCCAGGAGCCATGGGGCAGGCAGAGCCTTTCCCCCCTGGCATGCCCGGACAGCAGCTCCCATAGAGGCATCACCCACCCAGCAGCAGTCCTAGCTCAGCGTTTGGCACTTGAGGATGCCCACACACTCCTTGGAAAGTCAGAGGCAATTAGTAACAGGTACATTTCCCCAGACCAGTGGATTCTGTGGCAGTTTCCAAACATGCACACACAAACAAAACACTTCTAAAGACCTCAGCACTTACACATTGCTATGGCTTTGCTCACCCTTTGTTTTACATCTAAGGAAATGAAGTCTCTTTAATGCATACACCTTGCATTGTAGCACATAATTCTTGATAATGCACAATTACTTGGGGTTGGGGGTGTGGTAGGGCTTAGACCATATCAAATATATACAACAGTGCAGATGATTATAATACACAGAACCTGATTTTATAATCCTCTTTTGACTGTCTGATGGGAAATCCATTATTTTGATCCCCATACAGTCGTCAAACCAAACAAAATCAAACCAAACAAAATCAAAACCAAAGCTCTCCCCAAAATCCAGAGCTTGCTAAGGATTTGATACTTGAATTCAGGTAATTTTAGCTCCTCCTTGGTGTATCTTTTTCTTGGGCATACTTCTTCCAGAACTTATTCTGAGACACTAAGCCAAAATCCCCTGATTTATCTGCAACAGATTATGATTTCCATGCAAAGTTCCTTATTGCAGTTACAGTGGCCTGAAATAAATACCCAAAACAACAAGAAGTAATTGGCAGACTATGGCATAGGACTTATCTACAAAGAATCATAAAGGACAAACTTTTTTTTCTATACACCCAGGTCTGCCTTCAGATCTGAGCACAGTACCTCAGCATTTCAGCAGGGCTGCAGAAGATTTACCCAACGGTAGAATGTAACCTTATGTTTTCATATCACAGTACTGCAGACACACTGTCCCCTTTTCATACCTGTGCATGTAAAAGTACTGTCAGCTTTAGATAACAGCTGCCCAAGCAGCTGCCTGCAGCAGAGGTAAATGTTTGCTATTCCTTCCTAGAAATGAAAATATGCTAACAAACTTGCCTGACTTTCAGAAGCCTCTGGTGTTTAACTTTGACCATAGCAAAAGCAAGCTCTCTCTCTTTAGCATATCATGTTGTATACAATCTGGAAATACAGCAAGGGAACACATGCATTTTAAACTGGGAGTGCTAAGCATAATAAATCTGGTGCAACAAATTATGGAGTCCATGAAATAACTTTCTAAACCTTGGGAAGCTTCCTCTTCCTGACATCAGTCACTCACTTTCCCTTTTGCACAGGCTGTGAATTATGGACAAAACATCATTTTCAGGTATCAACCATACCTACCACGACATCCTTTAGGCAAGGCCCTGAACTTCATGTACTGAAGTAATGCCACTGCCTTTAATTTTAAAATTCAAAACAGACTGTCCTCTCAATGTCTCTGTGAGCAGATGAAAAAATAAATTTCCAGCTGGTTAAACTACTACGAATGGTGAATCCAGTTCCTCTGCCCCTGGGAGCTCCTTTCAGATAAACAGTCATCAGACTTCTAAGCTTTTCTGCCTCTATGTCTCCAAAAGCATTTTTAATATGCATCTCAAGCAGCTTGTTAAAAACCTGCTAGTGCTGGAAAGCGTTCCCAACGTAACATGGAGTTTATCATAAGAAGTGAATGATTAATTCGATATCAGGCACACAGGCTGGATTTTTGAAGGTGGATGTGTATTTCTGAGATAAATCACTGCCTGCATTCAATTTTTTTCTGTAGTGCATTTAAAGTATTACATACAAATAACAAAATATATCATTAAAAATTCTGCTTTTGACCACAAACTGACTTTATTTTGTTGTCTCAGGCAAATTATCATACATGTTACGTGTCCAAACACTTTCACTACACACCTATTCATTTAATACAGTACTGGGAACATACATGAAATATCTTTTATGCACTGGACTCCCCTGGCATATTTGTACCAGAACTAAATTGAGTTTCTAAAGAAACTTCTTAGGGACCCTCTCAATCAGTTTTTCTTAATGTTTAGGCAGCACCACAAAGGTGCTGTTTCCAGTCCCAGGATACAGTCACTATTGCTGACTGTAACTCTGTGAACTTCTAAGAGCTTCTGGCATTTGTTCAAACAAAACATACTGAGGCTGTAGGATGGTTATCAAGTATAAACCTGCTCCACCATACTAAAGTAAGAGTAACAGTAAAGGTAGTTACCAAGAGAGAGAACCCATGAGAAAGATCAGAATGGGGGTTGCAGAGAAGGAATATCAGCTTAAGTGTTGTGGGTTATACTACAGTGAAGGTGTAAAAGAGATTCTGAAATCACCCAAAACTGATCTTTTAATGTTTGTGCCTACCTGACGCAGGCTAGGAGGGGAAAGTTGACTTAAAACCCAGCATGGCTTTCATGCAAAACTTGTGAATTTTTAGAGACGTTTTAATGACAACCTATAGCTTCACCAGGGCTTGGGTTCAGCTGTGAACATCCAGCTACAGCAGGGTCTTCTTACACCTCAGTGTCTTAAAAGGAAAATTCACATAGGTTTACACTACAAGGTCTAGACTAACTTCAAACATTTCCTAGTCTCTCCTAGGTCTTTTGCCTTCCCTAAAACAATTACATTTTACAGTACAGAAACTTCTACAATGTACTGCTCTAACATTTAATAGACAACAAATCATATTTATATACAGACCCCTCAACACAGGTTCCTTACTATATTAAATACAGGTGATGCACAAATGTAATATGAAACTTTGCCAAAATTCAATACTACTCATAAATCAAAACTTCTGAAACTTCCAGTTACTCATTACTTCCCTTTCAATCATTTTCAGTGGCTCATTGTAGAGAAATGCCAGGTATCTGCCCTCACCAGTTACACCCTACAAAAGTGCCACCACCAGAACATCTCAAAACCATCACTCCCTTTCACAATGCAATTTTTGTCACCTGTAGAATGAGACTCTTGAGCCTAAAAAAACTCTAGCCCGTCACAGAACTCAGCTGATTTCAAAGGGATCGCACACGGATTTGAAATCTTGCATCCGTCAAAGAGCTTGCTGAATTTGATCTATTCCTATTTATTTCCATTAAGAACTTCTCAACTTCTGAAGTAATTCATTATCTCTTTCCACTGTAGCATTCACCATGTGTTAAGATCCTAGTCTCACTTTAGCTACATGCACTTTTAAAATCTGTCTAATGTACTTTTATAAGCACTACATGGATGGGAGCTGCTTCAGTACTGTGTGGCATAGCAGTTGCTGTGGTAACACCATTTTTTCTTAAATGATAAAGCAAGAGTGCCAGAGGCCTCTATATACTAAGAATTACACATTAACATATCATATCATCTCAGGCCTATAGTAAATAGTTCTCAGGAAGAGAGAGAGGTGTGTACTATACACACTCTTCTTTGCAAGAGCTCCCATGTAAAAATTTTGGCTTCAACCCATCCAGCGTGTGAGTGAAATGCCACTCAACTCCATCAAGCTCATTCCAGCAAGTTTCGAGATATCTCATTTTTGCTAATCCATGAGACCACCACTTTGGCTAGCAGAAATCAATGCATGAACCCACTTTACACAGCCTAAAGAATTCACTTATATTAATCACATCTAAAAATATATCTAGAAACAATATTTTCAGAAAAGAAAGTGAAAGAACAATTACCAGAATATCTACTTACTAGACTTACTTGCCTTACCCAGGCAAAAGGCTCATTGCAAGTTATAACACTGATACCATAAAATCTTGGGATGTGATTATCATGTTACCTTCTGTTTTGGGAGAATTGCTTTTTGGCATCGTGTTCATATAACATAGTGTGGTATTCCATATCGGTTTTTCCTTTTAAACTAGATGAGAAAAATTTTCTTAGGCAAATAAAGTAATAAAAAAACCTGAACCTGCAGTGGCAGGCAAAATATCCATAAACTACAAAGAGATATGATGCCTGTGGTTTGTCGGATTGAGCCTGAAGAGAAAATGCATGTCCCTGCTGCAGTGTTACTGTAACTGAGAAGCAAGAGTTCCAGATTTTCTTCTCTCTCCTCCAGCTCCCCATAATTTCACTTTTTCCATAGACTTCCATACATGTAGCTGCAATGCTTTTTTTCAAAGTTGCATGTTCTGAAGCTGGGGAGCCAAATAATTTTGAGCCTCTCCTTGAATTCCCCTTTACCACTCACTGTCAAGTACATCAGGAAGGTGGAGATGGAGCAAGCAAGTTTATCAATGGGCCATTCAAGATCACTAACTTAAGAATTATATTTTTCTGGGGTAAAGCACTCCTGAAGTTATATAGGTGGAGACTGGAGAATATATTCCTCAAAGATACTTTCCTACCTCTACCGTCACCTGCTAAAGAAAATAAAGCAAATAAATATGGGCAAGCAGTAACTCTAGGAGGACAGACCTTGTGTCTATTTAGCACATTTCTGTTCCCCTCCCTCCCAGAGTATAAAAATGAAACTCCACCTACAGGCATGTAAACCAGCTCCTCCTTCCTATCCCATGCTGCAGAGGTGGAAAGCCCATGTTCAACTCTTCATTAAGCTTTGTATTAGCAATGCATATGCACTGATATGTTGAATATCACCAACAAAATATCAGAGCTGGAGCAATTCACCACTTGACTAAACTAATGACATATTTTCCTGCTGTCTTCACTGCATTATCAGTGCAGTATTAACAATGATGTTGCTTAATGCACTGTTAAATACCCTGTGCTATTTATTTTCTTGCAAAAGAACTTCCTTCTCTTCCCACTTCGGATTAAAGCCCATTTTGTATCACACTACGGCCAGTAATTTATCTAACCAATCATGTGGAAGGGATGAGGGGAATAAAAAGGAGATAGGAAGGTAGTAGCTGTGAAAACAATTTGAAAGGGACCATACATTGACACAGCTTGCAAGTCTCAGACAAAATTTAAGTGCTTCTGCACTTCTTTTTTTAAATGGAGTATTAATGCTTATGAAAGTAATTAAGCCTTTTTAATGTTCATGTTCTAATAATTGTAATGCCAAAATATCTAGAGTGAAAGCTAACAACACAGTAGAAATATAGTAAGCTTAAACTATTTTCTAATTTTCATACAAACCCTGCACTGACATTCCCTATTTCTGCTGACCTAGTGAGCAACTGGCAGAGGTAATGAAAAAGTGCCTGTCCCCTACACACAGGAATCTCAGATGTAAACTCACCTCAGCCCAAGCCAGGTAAGGGACAACTACAGCAATTGTGGACCCGAGTCATTAATTTTTAGCTGATAGTATTTTTTATTATTTATTATTAGAGTTATTACATCTTCAGTGTGAAAGCTTTATTTTATGAAATTACATAAGCACAATTGATGGTAGCAATTTATTCCAGGACCTGAAGACATTCACTGACAATCTAACAATGGATGGAATTACTGTTGACAATTTTACAAAAGCTTTTATCAGAGTTTATGGGCCATTAAGCCCAACAGTATGATTACCAGTACGATATCATCTCTCTCAGTAGTACAGTGTTGGCCCACAACAATCTGTTTTCTAATCCTCTCTATTATAATCAGTCTATTTACTTAGAAATCATATGTTTTCTATTTCTGAAATGATCTGAGTCTTTGAAACTGTATTTTAGTCCACAGATAGGATCCAATAGGTACCACACTAAACAGGATAAAATAGTCCTTCTTTAAAATTCCAGCAATCAATTCAGATTTTCTCTTCATAAATTGAAATACAAAACACAGATGTTAGCATACCTGTATTACATTATATGATACAGGCAATACAATAAAGAAGGTAATATTTCTCTCCAGACCATCAAAGGATTCAGTTCTTGACCTGAGTTTGTCATTGACACCCTTCCATGCCCTACGCTGTCAGGAATTAATTTTGCTCCTAGTAACTAATGGCCAAACAGAAAAGAAATAGAGAAGGTGTTAATTAGCTATTTTTACTCTCAATTCACTGAATAACATGTGCTCATTGATGCAAACCACACTGCTGCTGTTCAAATCAAGATGACCCTCATTTAGAAAAAGGGTCTGTTCTTCCTTTTCTGCACATGCTAAATCTTTCATATGTCAGCAAGAATTATCCACACATACTGATGGGAGCATCTTACATACTGCTGAACACAAACTTCCTTGGTGCTGGATTAGTTCATCTACCATAGACAACTGTGATAAACTGATGCTGCCTAGGGGATCTGCCTCATTAAGGTGGGAAAGCGAGAACAAGAGCAGATCTGAAATAATAAAATCATTAACAAGAGCACCTTGAAGAGCTTATTAGGTAGGAAACAGACTGACAATACCATTGTTCAACACTTAATTACTTTTTGAAGACCAGATGGAAATAAGAGAGCATTTCAGTGGTCATCCTTTCACATTCAAAACAAAAAGACAAATATCAAACTGATCCACTAACTGGGCATGTATCCTAAAACAGATTTTTTAAGAAATAATGAGATCCTTCCAGATAACTGGAGTTTCGACTTCACCTCTGCAAGGAGTCAAATTCGGAACTACAAGTTACTTCTATACCAAATTAAAAATGCTGCAACTCAATTACTTATCCTTACAGGCAGGTGGAAGCTGAACACACAACATAAATTTGTCTTACATGCTGTGAAATACTTGTCACTGCTCCTACTCTCAAAGACTAAACTTCTGCTGTTAATTTGGGGGTACTGATAATGGCATCAATATCTACCCAGATGTTACAACATGGCAATAAAAGCAAAGTGTGGAGCTGATGCCACCTTGCAAGCACCTTACTCATTCTGCTGCAAAGACACCAGCTCAACACTCATGTTGACCTTCCTCTGCTACACAAGTGAAACTTTGAATAGAAGCCTGTGCTCTGTCCCCAATATGTTTGGGTACACAAGGACCAGCTAGAAAGGACTTTTTCATTAGAAAGCCAAACACCAAATGGTCTATTTGTACAGGCAACCGGTGCCCTGCTGGCCATTGTGTTTCACTAAGGACAGTCTCGGCATTCTGATACCAGTCAAAATTCGAATATGGAACCTGAGGTGAAAAAAATTCTCTTGTTGGGCACAATTCATCTTCTGTTCACATTACCACAGGTCTCCATTAGGAGAGACCTGGATCAGTTACTGAGGGAGGGGAGATGTGACTGTTACTACTGGTTTTCCACAGCTTGGTTTTTTAGGAGTGTTTTCAGAGCCAGACTAAAAGAGAGAAGTCACAGTCACACTTCCACCATTTCCGAGCTCTCCTCAAAAGACAAGGGCCCCATGTTGTACACATTGCTCTGTGGTGCAAAACCCATGTTCATGTGGAAACCTAAAAGCTTCAATTATGGTCCAGCTGTTACAAATCAACTTCCAGAGTCAGAATTTTGCCAACTAACACTTCTGCTTCCAAAAAATTGGTTTGTTTTGTTCTGGTTTAATCGGTTTTTCACTTGGGGTTTTCTATTTGTTTTTAATGAGAAAGAAAAAAAGAAGGCATGTACTTGGTGCTGAACTAGTCTGAAGAGCAATATAACAAATTGAATCCTGTTCAAGAAGGGAGAATGTCAAAATTCCATTCATGAGAAATAGGTTGCAATAAAAAATGGAGGAGAAAAACCACTCCACTCCTGTAACTTAGATTTTCACTAAAGGCCCTTGCTATTCAGCAATTTCCAAAACATCATGCCAACCAGTCACTCAGACTTGAGGATACCTCCCCCACATTTTTGTGGGAGAAAGTTTCCTTGTCATCATGTGCCCAGTAGATGATCTGTGAACCTTCAGATTTAACACGAGAAAAAAATTTGTCAAACATTAGTCATATCTGCTCATATCACAGCTGTCCCTTCCCAATGATTAAAGGAAATGAAGAAGGTTTTATTTTTCTCCCAGCTTCTAAAGTTTGTGTAAAATTCACCACCAATATCTTCAGGTAGGAGAACCGTAACTTCCACTCTCAGAAGAAACAGTGATCACATATGCAAAATGGTATTTTTATCTGGCACTGAAGATCTGTTATCTTCATTATTTTTAAAGTATTTTTTATCAAATATGTATCCCTTGTGCTTAATGTACCTTTCATGCTATATTAACTGAAAAAGTTGGAAAGAAACATGATAGCAAAATTTTATCCTGAATAGAGCACATGATCACTTGACCAGTAGGTCTCAAATCTTACCTATTCTCCCTATCATATTGCCTTTGATAGTCCAGGGCATATTTTCTTAAATTAACATTGCTTTTTACATGGCACAAACAGGTATGACAAAGTGACCATACATGTTTTTAAAATACTATTTTCACAACACCAAAACCACCTGGGATTTTTCAGTTCGGTAATATAGCTACTTAAAATTAAAACAAACTACCAAATAACAACATCAGGAATCAAAGGACAAGCAGACCTTTTCTTCCTTGTCCTCTACATTGAATTGCAATGCTGTCATCCCAAGTCCAAGAGCAGAAGCTGCAGGTGACCCATCAAGCACATCCCCTTGGAAACACCAGGGACAGCATGTAATCCAAGAATACGTCTGAGAAAAGCAGTTTTCTGCACCTCTGGTTATGCACATCCATGGGAGTTGATGGCCAAGTAAGACATGAAGGAAAGTTAAGACTGCAGCAACTGTAAATATTTGGGAAGCACCTGCTTGAGAATTGCCCACTACAATTACAGAAAATGGAGGTGTCCTTGGCCAGGTGACTTCTTTTTCCTGTTAAGTATCTGTTTGTAGAAAATTCACAAGAAAATATAAGTGTAAAAGATACAGCACAATGCCACCTGTGGAAAACAAATGTGCATCTCATTTCAATGTGAGCTCTGGTTAAGTGGCTCATGTTGAAATGCTACCTAGCATTCCAAGTGTAAACCAACTTAATCATATCTATTGAAAACCACATAATAAATAACATTAAATATGCAGCATGCCATCCTAATTGCAGAGGTTGTCTCACTTACTAAAAGTCATTTATTTATTCAAATTACTTGAGCTACATGATTCAATCTGAATCATGGGAACTAGTTACAGATTTGTGCAAACAGCGTCTTACTTCTTTGCTGAAGGCATTGTTCAAATAACTGACCCAACTGCTAAAACAAGCTTCTTCCTTGAACCCTGCCTCCTGCTTTAGTCTTACCTCCTGAGTGAACTTCAGAAAACGTCATTGTTCTACAAAAACATTGTAAACGTAATTAAAAAAAATAATTCCAATGTAATGAATTAATAATGCAATGGAAACATTGGTATTTTCAAGATCAAATAATTGCATAGTAATAGGGAACTGCACATGCAGCCATAACTTCACTTTGCAGAATTGAAGTACACACCTCTCAAGAAGAAACATCCATTGCCTCTGACAGGAATCAAACTCAACTTTCAGAGTTGCACGTATGTCTCAGATCTTAATGGGAGACGGGGAGTGAATACATATCCCCAGGCAGAAGAAGCTACAATTTTTTTTGATTGGTTGGTTGGT
>VZTT01034348.1:535-23204 GCA_013400855.1 Buphagus erythrorhynchus | reverse complement strand
CAAATACAAATGAAGCCATCACACCCAGTCTATGAGCTTGGCTACACTAAAATCAATCTGAATGTAGAGGTTAACTAAGGTTAAAATTGATTAGAATGGGAGAAAGGCACTAAAAGAATAAAAGAGGGAAGGATAATCCTATTTGGCTCCCATGTTACAGGTCATATGTTTTATACTGTATGTATATTTTTCCTTTAAAAATGAAGAAGGATGAAAGAACGTAGGAAGTAGATAACAAACTGCAAACTAAAAAAGGAAATACACTTGAATATAGATGAAAGATATCTGTAAAAACAAAGTGACAGGATCCAAACCTCATTATTTTGGAAAATAAACATTTGGACCATGAATACCACCTAAGCTGTTTATTAGAATATATATCTCCTTTCTGCAGCTTTCATTATGAAAATGTTTTATATACTGTATTCTGGAGCAATTTATGGTTAGATATGTTTTGACTTGCTATTACTAGAAAAACAGAAAGGAGAAATAATTGATTGTCAGAGTATTCAGAAAGTAGTTTCTATTCTTATTGCAACACTTACAGAATTCTTTTTTTTTTAAAAATAAAAGATGAAACATAGACAATTTTTAAGCTGATAAATGATCTATGTGATTCTTCAATTGTTTTTCTACCACACAGTGTTTTGACAAATTATAATGTTTTCAGAGCAGTACAGTGCAGTTAATGCAAACTTGGTTATCAGAAAGGTGCAAATACTCAATGTATCACTTAAAATGAGAGCATTTCTTCAAACAACTTGTAATGGAGGTTCAATTGCTAGTTTTCATATGTTCTTACTAATGAGCATATAAGATGTATTCACATAATGTTTGCTCTGCTGCTGACATTTGTAATAATGCTTATTGTTCTTCAAGCACATTTTTAAAAGCACCTCTTTCTATTTTGGAGCTTGCCAAAGACTGTGGTGGTTGTTTCCCCCAGCCTAGGACACAAGCTTTTAACTTGAAAAAAGTTTTTGGTTCAAATGTTGAGATACTCTTTTCACCACAATTCTGATGAAGACAACTAACAAAGCAAAGCCTTGACATTTTGCAGCTAAAGCTAAAATGACCTAATGGCTAGTTGTCACTGAAAAAGTCCATTTTTGTCCTGGTATTTCTGCCATTTCCATTTTAGCAGAGCTGTCTCTGAATGATACAATGCAGAGAATCAGTGCAGAATGCACTTCTCATTTCTGTCATGTAAAATTGATTTTTGGCTTGCTTACCTTCCTGCCTCAGTTCATCAGGGAGTCAGAGGAGCACCATGGGTGGTTCAAAGTGTTGAAGGCTGTAATGTGAAACTATACTCTAAATGACACTTACAGTTTAAAAAAATACAAGTAAAAAATGAGATAAAGGATCAGTTTTTAAACTTGGCCATGTAAAGCAGAAGGTTTTACCAATATCTCTTCATGAAAGATACTTGAAATCAGATTTTTTAAGGCAAACATTTGTTGCAACGACTATCAAAGAAGCCAAAGGGGTAAGAAAAGTATAACTTACATGAAAAAAAAAAAAAAATACAGGAGTGGTTTCCTGAGCAATGTGGCTTTGGATTGTTCCATAAAAGAGATTTTGGAGGCTGAATTACAAATATGCTTCTCTCTTTCTTTCTGCCCTTCCTTTCCATTATTAAGTCCCACTAAGCTATGTGCAGTTCTGTCTGGGTGAGAACTTCACAGTAACATAACCAGAAACCAGCTTCACAGACACAGTATGTAGTTACTGACACACTTAGTGAATTTCTGTCAAGGGAGTCAAAAAGAGGACATGAAGCTGGGTTATGAAACCATCAGGAGCAAGCTAATATGTCACAGAAAACATGTTTTTTTCAGGTAAGTTGAATATAAGTAAGGCCATTCTTAATTCTTCAAAGTTTAGTTTTTGTAAAATCTAGTTTTTCTATTGCCTCTGGCTGATGCAAGTTTACAAAGATTTAGCTGTGTGAAACCCTATCCCCAAAACAACATCACATCTGTCTGACTTGCAAGAGCATGAAAATAACAATCTTAGCAACTAGTTTGGAGACTGAAACCCTTCACAGCCTAATGCTCACTTAAGCAAGTTTCTTAGTTATTTGCTCTTTGAAGCAAAAGCTTGATATTTAAGCTGCCTTTCCACTTTTATCAGAACAAAACTAAAAACAATTTATTTCCGAAGATTTGTGTTTCATATAATTCCATTCTCATGTTATATTACTTTGAAAACTTACATAAGAAAGCTCAGGTTATTGGCTACTGAAAACTCAAACCTCTTATCTACGAGTTAAAAAAACATTTTCAGACATCTATCAGTGAAACATCACACATATAAAATATTTGTCATAAAATTCATGAAAGGTGCAAAAACATCATCACTTGCTTTTTCTTTTCCTTTTCACAGCTCATAACATCCCTTCAACTCAACAAGATGCATGACTTCATGCTAAGGACAATGACAGGGGTCTGTGTTGTGGCTCCTCACATTGTGCTTGACAAGGCCAACCAGAGATTGCAGCTTGCATGGAAAGCAAAGGCATTTTTTTCCTAAAATATCCACTAGCAGCATCATTACAGTCTGCAATGGCAGTTATCTTGATTTCATGTGAGAAACAATAAGTCTTTGAATTTTTAGGCAGACTTTGGGGAAGGAAATATATCTCAAAGAGATGTTCTGTATATCTGGGGAAGGAGGAGTGAGAGGGGGGAAGTGAAGCAGAGCCTGTGAAGAGAGAAGGGTGGAGGGAGAGAGTTTTGTGATTTGGTTTTATGTCTCGTTACTCTACTCTGATTTGGTTGGTAATTAAACTAATGTCCCCAACCTGAGTCTGTTTTGTTGGTGACAGTAATTGCTGAGTGATCTCTCCCTGCCCTTGTCCCAGCTCAGAGTCTTTTGTTGCATTTTCTCTCTGTCCAGCTGAGAAGGGGAGTGACAGAACAGCTTTGATGGGCACCATAGCCAGGTCAGCCCAACCCAACACTGCCTGCCCTTCATAATCTATTTTCTTCCCCAGGAAAAACACACTTTTCTAAGGAGGGGAGAGTGAAGGATACAAAAGGGAAGGTAAAAATATCTTTATTTCTTTTTCATGCACTCACACACATGTTTAAAATCCATCACTTTTGAGTGTCAGAGGCACGCTGGTCAGTAATAATCACTTGTATTTTTCTTTCCCCTCAAATGCAAAATTCTTTGGCTGTTGAGTTTTACTGTCTCTTAAATCATAGGCTGGAGCAAAGTTTGTTTTAACTCTTTAACCATAAGAACCCTGAAGCACTTCTAGCTAATATCAGGAATCATTATTGACATTTTTCCCAAACTGATCAATAGAGAAATAGTCAACCATGTTCAGATTGACAGATCTAATATCAAACCGACTGGTTGATATTGGCAAGGTACTCTTGCAGGTTTTATTTCTAGTTTAAGATTTAGACTCAAATATCTGAACTCTATTTATTTTCGTTTCATAGTGAGAAAGAAGGGTCATAAAAATAATAAGGAAAGAAATTAATGATTCCTTTGTTTTTGAAGGGAGAAATCTTAAATCTGGAAGGACAATTATACAGCTCATAGAGCTGAATGATCACATCACACAAAATGCATTATGTATTTTGCTCTGATGCCTTTTTTCAGAGCAAAAGCTAAATTTGTTTCTCTGATGCCTCGTGATTTAAGAAGGATGAAATCACAGAGTATGACAGTTTGCTACACACCAGGAGAAATCTTGGTCAATGCAAAAACTTACCAGTTTGAAAAGAACAAAGAGATTCTGCCTGCACAGGAAACACAATAAAACACTTTTATTTGTCTTAATGCAGGATAGATTTTTTTCACCATGCTACAGTTTAAAATCCAAACAGTCTTTGGTTTACTTACTGAAGAAGGTGCAAAGAGAATGATATTATCCATAGATTGCCAAGCTGCTGCCCCTTGTCTGTACCACGTTTACTGCCTTACATGTGCTCTTACCTTATGGTAAATGCAAATTCTATAATCACTAATCTGAATTATAGTTTCATATACTTACATTATATTTCCAAAAGCAACAATGGTGTGTATCGCTGGCAAATATTTATTTTCTGATGTATTTTTAGCATAAGGTCTGGTAATAAATAATCAACTTAAACTTTCAAATTGCTGGGAGATGAGAACAAGGATGGTTTAGATTTCATTTTAGCATCTGTTTCAAGCCCAGGAAACATAGCAATAAGACAAGTGTTTTAAAATGCATATATTTTTATTATTATTTCAGGTGATTTGTCATCATTCATGCTGAAGCTCTTCTAAAATTGGGTAAGAAAAGTAATTGAAATAGGTCACTTATAGTGGTTGCAGGAGAAGCTGTACAAGGCTTATTTTGATTTGCTTGGGTTAGTTAGCTGATGGCAAGGTTCCTTAGGAATGAAAAATAAAAAGGGAAGAAAGAGAAAGTGAGAGAGAACACTGGAAAAAACCCTTGTTTTAAAGACAAGGTTAAAACATTTGGGTACTATTCAGTTCGTATATGTGGGTTATACCTTTAGTGCACAGCCAGTTATCATGACAACTTAAGCTTTATAACATAAATTTTAAGCTGAGATATCCATATAAGTAATCTTATATGAGATATCCATATAAGTGAGCATCAAACTGAACACATGACATAATAAGACTAATTACTCCTTCCTGTGGGCCTAATTTATCATTTGTGTCTGGTCATGTCAGGCTGCATCAGTTTGACTGCTGGGATGCCCTGAAATGTGTGGAATTCATGTGCTGCTCACACCAAACAGGCACCTACTGAAGTGTGCTTTTCCTGCAAGGGAACCACAGAAAGAAATCAGAAAGACAAAGAAATCAGGCAAGACCATAAAAATTGAGGGTGATGATGATGAATAACCAAATCTCAAACCCAAAGTGGGATTAGAAGAGAAGCACGTCTACTAATACAGATGTACACCTTCTTTCAAGAATAGATAGCAGTTGAGGGATGATTTATGAATTTGCAGTCAACTCTGAACAGCAGATTTTGTACTTTCCCTTAATAATCTAATGGGTTAATATTCATACTTAAAGCAATATTTGTTCCTGTTAATAATGTGCTGATAATAATAAATACTGCAAAGCTCAGCTTCCATAGGTTATTATCGCAGCCACATGTCAGTTTTGTATTAAAATTAAGATTTTAACGTCATAACCAATTTAAAATCTCTTGGACACCTAAAGTAAATATATAGTGTTTAAAAGAAAGGGCAAAGGAATAAGTCTGAGGACTGAACTCATGACTGTCCATCTTGTTTGCTTTTTAGCTCAATTTCTCACACATTTATGGACTCCTATAACTAACTCTAAGATCAATTTCCTATAGATAAAACCAGCCATAAACTTTCTAGAGAAAACTAACCTATGCTAACTAGTTTCTGGTAGTGAAACCAGTGACTGGTACTTGGAGCCACCTGTCTAAAAAAAAAAAATTAAACAAACCAATCCAAAGACCACAAAAACCCAACTTTGCACATGCATGTGTTTAGACAGATATTGTGCATATATGTATATATACACAAGCATTTTCCTCTTTATATATGCATATTTTAATGTTAAAATAAAATAATAACTGCCAGATCTACCTGTCTTTTATTCAACAATAATCAGAGATGCCTACTGAGTAACACTGTAAAATTTCAATTGTTTTTAAAGCCTTTCTCTTCTTCTAGTTGTATTGAGATTAAATAAAATTAAAATGCAACACATCTTAGAAAGCAAAAAGAAAAAGCCTAGGAGGATTATTTTTTTCCATCCTACTTATTTTTTTTTAAAGGGCTTTTTCTTTTCTCCATTTCTCATTTGCAATAAATGCCAAGCTCTCTTATATGTGTGCCACTACTCCTAAGCACTTCAGGAGGGGGACATGTCCTGCATACTGTCACATCAGTTGATTCTGTTAATTTTAAGAGGGGCTAAATAGACTAATGGTTAAAGGGATAAATATGAGCTGTATTTGCAGGACTGATGCCTCAATAAGCAAGCTTTAGAAAAACTGCAAAGCCATGCAATACACTAATAAGAGGCCACCTGCCTGACTCCTGTGGGCCAGCTGCATGCTCCAGTGATTTGCCAGGGTGGGTATGATGTTAACTACATGGCAGAGAGCATGCTGGGGCCATCACACAGAGAGCAGTGATCCATGTAGCAGGAGGAAAAACAAAATAAGAAAAATGGCATTTCAAGTCTGTGAGTGCCCATTCTCACCCTTGACACAACGCTTGGTGTGCTGTTCTAAATAGCATTTTAAAGCTAATGGAGTTCTCTGAATCCTATTTGCAAATTTACTTTAAGAAAGAAAAATTGCAGGAGCCTGGTCATAGTTGGATGAGTGGAACAAACCAATGCAGTATTCAGACAGCATTTTAATGCTTGAATTTCATGCTTTTGAAGATGTTAGACATCTGCTGCTGCATCAGTATTTTAAAATGCAAAAGAAGGGGAAATAGCATTTTTTATTCTGGCAAGAGGCTACTGATGGTGTTCACCTTACTAGCAATTTCTCCATTTGCATCAGTAGATAATTACTTGGGGATTCATCTTTCCTATAATTCCCTCCTTTGAAAGTAAAACCAAGGCATTCACTTTCCAAATGAAACACAAAATGTTGTGCCATGTAGTTTGGCTGCAAAGTCTTACAGAGGAAGTAATTTGTATTAGAAGCAGGCTATTCAAGGCAGTTTTTATTGGAATAAACTTTGGAAAATAGCTGTACTATACTTCAGGGGATCTGCTTGTAACTGATGGAAGGACTGTGTTTTGATGTTTCTACTACCTGTGATGGAGGTAGTGGAAATATTCCAGAACCAGAGGTCTGCATGAGGAGTGTCCCCAGTGACAGCTACCGGGGAACCTCTGGAAGCCTGGAGGCTCTTCTCTCACCTCTGATCCTGGATAATTGTTATAATCCTTTATAATCTATAATCCCTCCTCACAATTTCCCCCTAACAGCAATAGACAATAGGGAAGAATATTCCATTTTCTAGAGTAGTTGTATTGGATCAGCAGAAATTAGGTTATACAGAACTCTGAGCAACTCTTCCTTTTATAAGAATGCTTGCAGACCATCATTAAATCCCTCTGGCAGGTGAGGCCTTTATGCAGCTTAAAAATCTGTCCAATACTTATTCACCTGGTAATCAGGTGATTATCAAAATGTGAAATGTCAGTAGGATTATGGGAGTACTAGGATAAATTCAGACATCTGTATAAGGGACAAACTGCCTGGAGAAGAGAACAACCCCTCACCTGGCTACAGCCTCCTCTCAGGGAGTTTGAGAGAGCCATAAGGTTTCCTCTGAGACTCTTTTTTCTTCAGGCTAAACATCCCCAGCTCCCTCAGCTGCTCCTCATGCTCCAGAAAATTCCCCAGCTCCGTTGCCCCCTTTGGATCTGCTCCAGCACTTCAGTGTCTTTCCTGGATTGAGGGGGCCAGAACAGGACACAGCACTTAAGGTGTGGCCATCAGTGCCCAGCACAGGGGACAATCCCTGCCCTGCTCCTGCTGGCCACACTATTGCTGATCCAGGCCAGGTGCCATTGGCCTTCTTGGCCACCTGGGCACAGCTGGCTCATGTTCAGCTGCTGTCACCAGCACCCACATCAGTCAGTGACATGCCCTCATCCAAGAGGTCATTCAACTATCCCCCCTCCTAAAAAAAACAAACCAAACCAAACCAAACCAAACCAAACCAAACCAAACTAAAAACCACCAAACCAAAAAACCTAACACACATAACTGCCCTCTGCCTCTTTTGTCCTGTCCTTTATGCACAGAACCAAACATTTTTGTGGGGTATGCCTAGAAGTCTTGGCCAAGTTTAGCACCCCTTCCTGACAGGGATTTTCCCCACCCTTTTTATGTAAGGAACAGTTTCCTCTTTGCAATTCATAGAGGTGAGATTGATAGATATGGAGGGGGAAAAAAAGAAGTGAAAGCTCTACAGAGAGCAGAAACTTATGGAGATTTACTTCGTGTTCTCTATGATATCTATTTGGGAAATGGGCAAAGCTCTCAGACTTTCAATTCAGCGTTTTTAACATGAGATGATAAATTCTTGTTTGTGTACGCTATATTTCAAACTTTAAATATTTCAAATTCCAGACGGCTTCTTTCCAAGAACAAGAAGTACTGAGCAAATTGCAGAAGCAGATATTCCAAAGATTTAGGGTACTTCAAATGTGGTACATCTGCTTTTACAGTAGTTTTTATAGCAATTAGCCTGACATTCATCTGGGTTTAAAATACAGTGATTCAATTCAGGACACTCATCAATACAAAACTGAAAGCTAAAGTGTAAGTGATGTTCTGCAACATGATATAATGGAACCTTGCCTATCAAATCATCTGAACAGAACAGATCTTCCTGCCTAGAGTCACAGTTTTGTCAAGGCCTTTAGCATAACACCATGATTCAGAACAAAAGGAACACATAAAAAATTTGGCCACAACAGTAATGTAACCACTTATCAAGTCTAAACTTTAAATGAAAAAAAAAAGGGGGAAAAAGGAGATATGTGCTGAAGGGAGCTAAAAGAATCCCATAGAGCCCAGTCTGTTCATCAAGTTTAAAGGAAAATTGAGAAATGGTTGAGAGCTTAGCTGCAAGTCATTTGAGATGGCAAAGCCAAGGAGTGTGCTGGAGAAGATGGCAAGATCTTTGAGAAAAGACATAGGGTCTTCCTAAAAGACTGAAATTCAAACATCATGGTTAAGACTTGTAAATCCTCTGGGTCTATTTTTGTTTGACATTGTCTGTACTATCTTCAGTATTTAATAGCATTTCTACCTGTACTGTATGATGATATTTTAAATCTCATGTTTCTGGTCTTCATTTAGTTGATTTTACTATTTTCTTGTGGTTGATTAGAAATGTTTTTAGTTAAAAGAAAAACCAAAAAACATACACAAAAAAACAAAAAAAAAAAAAAAAATTACCAAGACGGCTACCATTAAAACATGAGAATTTGGATATGAAATACCTGAAGGGAAAAGTCAGTGCATTTAGTCCTCATTGATCATGACATTGAGACCCAACTGAGGGGACCTCATTGCTGTCACAAATTCTTCAGGAGAGGAAGAGGAGAGGCAGACACTGATCTCTTCTCTCTGGTGCCCAGTGACAGGACCTGAGGGAATGGCCTGAAGCTGAGTCAGGGCAGGTTTAGGCAGGTATCAGGAAAAGGTTTTTCACCCAGAGGGTGGCTGGGCACTGGAACAGGCTTTCCAGGGCAGTAGTCACAGCACCAAGCCTGCTGGAGTTTAAGTGTTGGGAAAATACTGTTGGGCACATAGTGTGACTCTTGAGGATGTTCTGTGCAGGGCCAGGAGTTTCACTAAATGATCCTTGTGGGTCCCTTCCAACTCTGGATATTCTGTGATTCTGTGAAAAGAGTCACTTTGCATGAGCATGATTTGAAGGGCTATGGTATGCATTACATCAGATTAAATGATCAAAAGGTCCCTTAAGCTCTCTTAGATCTCACATACATTTCAGTTACATACAAATGTAACTGGAAAAAAATCAAAGTCCAGGGCATCTTTAAACATTTTAAACATTTCAGATTTCTGATTGACAGGCTTGCATCTGTCACCAATATTTAAAACTCAAGTAATATAGTTCATCACTTCTTTAAATTACACTCATGAATAAACCACATTTAAAAAACTGATGAGATAAAATATCAATTAACAGATTACTATCATGCAAAACCTACAGATTTGAATGTCAAATGCACAATAATAGAAGGCTGTCACAGGACTAATGAGGGGTAACTAATGGAAATATTTTGCAGGTCTTGGTTAACAGCTTTCCCTTCGTATCTGTTTCAGGGCTAGACATCACTGACACACTGACTTCTCCTTTGCCCAGTCTCCACATCTCCCTGCATTGTGCAGTAAGTTTTAGAGATAACATTTAAAGATTCTTTCATTAAGCTTTCTTCCTCGAAGGGACACAGATCATTTTTGCAAACTCCCAGGAGAGTTTAGTGGTGATATTTTTTAGTTCAGTGATAAGGTAGGGTTAAACTGTTTTCCTCACTGTGGCTTCCCAGAGTGTATCTGCTTAGAGTGCACAGGAATAGAAAAAGGGTTGTATTACTCAGACTAGGAAGCAGGGCCACACACATATCCATCATTTTTAAGCCAAAGGCTGAGAGACACAAGAGTTAGTCTCTCATTTTCCCAAGACTAGCAGGAAAGAAATAATTCTCGAGGTTTTTTTTCCTTCTAATTTTGCGGTGAAATTTTCTACCAGCCTTCATTCAGAGTCTATTAGTATGGACATGAAATTGAATGTCCCTTAATTTAAAATGGGATGCAACGTATACCAGCAGATCTTGACTGTGGACAACAAGTGAAACATGCTGTACATACTAATATGTGGTGGGAGAAGAGGGGACAGGCAGTGAATAAGGTAAGAATTTACACTGTGACAAACAGCCAGCAGCACATTCAGTTCACAGCTTGGTAAAACCATAGGAAGGGGTGCACAGCACAGTTTACCTATTACACCATTTGCTTTCTCCTTTCCACAGAGAACAGAGCTTTTTCTTTTTTAAAGCAAAAAAAACACATTTCAGTTGGATCAAGAATAAAAGTGATTGTCATTTATTTGCTTGGTTTTTGTTTTTGTTTTTGTTTTTAAATGCAGACTAATTTAGGCTGCAAAGAGTTATTTCTTGACATCTTGTAATTAACTTTGTGTGATAAACAGTGTGTACAGTCCAGGCAAAGCACCAAACTTAAATGGCAACTTGTAGTAGTGATTTTCCCACTGGAAAAGGGTAAATCTATTGATTTGCCTTTCCAAGAGTTTTCATTCTTCCTATGAAATATAAGAAGGATAAACATACTTTCCATTTCATAGCTTTGGAAAAAAAGTATGAACATAGTACATTTTAGCACCATGTAGGGAGATAAGATCAGTGCAGTAAATTAATTTTTTCTTTTCATAGCAAAAAGAGCATAAACCCTGCAGAGAATGTTTGAGAGCTGATGTGATGGATCACAGTGCAGCAGCTCTATTATGACTGCATTATGCAAATGTTTTTATGCAGTCTTTTAAAATGTGTGTGACAGAACCACTTTTGATGATTCACTGTACATAAAGACAGATTCTTGACTTCATGCAACCCCAATGACTTCTGTAAAGATGTGTGGGTTTATTAAGTAAATAAGTATTTCTAACTACTTTTATTATGAAAAGCAAATTACCATTTGTAAAAATATTAGTAAAGGGGATCCAACAAAACAACAGGAGGTATTATTGAACATTAATAGCAGAGTTTATATTACCATTGCTCATTCTTATGTTTGCATAAGTAAATACAAAATTAGGAGTAAATAATGCAGAAATGGGTTCAGCCACATACAAATCTCCAGAATTATCTTCAGATTGTGAAGATAACACAATCTCATGATCAGTAAAGCCATTTTGAAAAACTGATCAGGTAACTCAATCCAGAACTCATTTGTCTCTCCTAGACTTAAAAATCCACTTTTGGGAAGACAATAGTCAAACATGTTAACATATTCAAGGAAACCTTTCTGGGAAATAAAGTTGTACCAGTCCTAATTTGTATTATTAACTTTTCATCTCCATCAGCTAAGTTTAAGCATACCCCATGCATTCACAAAACTCAGAGCACCTTAAAAGTATTAGAGACACAAATCTGGAACATAAACCCACATTCCCTTTGGAGACATTCAAGGAAGAGAAGTCTCTGCTTGACTACTGACCAGAGCTGATCAGAAGTTCTTCAAAATTTGAGGAAGTGTGTGGGAAATAGAAAAGGTATAAAATTCTCAGAAAGCTGTGTGAAAGCAAATCTCAGGATGGAGAAATGCAAGAATGCTGAAGATGCAAGGACAAGAAACAACAGGGCTATGAGCTGTGTAGAGATAGGCCTCTGGAAAGTATGTTAAGCAAGATAGTAGAAATATGTAAGCTTAATAATGTTGCTTTATCCATTGTTTTAAGCTATTACAAGCAAGCATTGGTCAAAGCAAGATGTAGGTACAGCTTTATAATTGGCCTAAGCAAATACTTGTCAGCTTTTAATATTATGCTATTGGCTAGAAAGTTGTTAAAAGACTTTGTAACAAAGTGAACTTCATCTGCTGTTGTTAGCAGCTAAAGCTGTTCCATCTCCCTTGCTTGGCTCTGTTTTACAGAGACTGATGATTGTGATGGAATAAAGACTTCAAGACACCTGCTCCTGCATCCCTGTCCTGTTGTTTGTGTGCATAGATATGCGTAAATATAAAATAAGAGAAAAAAATATCCCAGGAAAGCCAACAGAAGTGTTGAAGATCAAAATGCCAAAGTTGAATAAAATATGCTAAAGGAAATAAAGGGAAGCAAAAGTATTAAACTGCCTACATGTTTGTACAAGAAACTGGATGGAGCAGAGGACTCAGAATTAATTAATTAATTTTCCTACAGGAAAGTAAGAACAGGACTTTTTACGAGAGCATGTAATGATAGGACAAGGGGAAATGGTTTTAAACTGAAGCAGGGTAGGTTTAGAGTAGATATTAGGAAGAATTTTTTTTTACTGTGAGGGTGATGAAGCTCTGGAACAGGTTACTCAGAGAAGCTGTGGATGCCCCACCCCAAGGCCAGGTTGGGTGGGCTCTGAGCAGCCTGGTCTAGTGAAATATATCTGTGCCATGGCAGGGGGTTTGGAATGAGATGATCTTTCAGGTATCTTCAAACCCAGACTTCTTTATGATTCTATGATTACCTGTGCTTCTTAGGTCCAACTCAGAACTGACTTTGCCCAGTTCCCAGACATTTAAGTGTTCCCTGAACGGAAAGGATAGGAAAAATATCATCTTTAGTTGAATCATCTTTTAGGATTAGCCATTCCTTGGCTACTTTAAAGTTAGCCAAGTAATGACTTATCCTAAAGGAACTGAATTTAGTGAAACCTTTCTGAACTTCTGAATATGGGAAGAAAAGCAGAGACCACCCTTTCACCAAATATCTGCACTTATTCACAATACAGGTGGTAATGAATTTTCTGTCACTATCAAACTGAAATAGATTTAAGTAGCTGAAAGGCACCATATTCCCCTACTAAATCTTCCAGCCCATTCTAAAAAGCAATCTGCCGTGTACTAAATTGAAAATACTGTATGATTTGCTGAGACATCAAAACTTCACAGTTCTGGAAAGTTCTCATTGTGACAGCTGTGATGAGCTGTTTGCTGGAGTGATATATTGCTGTAGAGAGCAGAGTAAGGAGCAAGAAAAACAAGACAAAAAGAAGGTCACTAAGCCAGGAGCTAAAGAAATATTTAGAAAAACAAATATTTCATTTGAAACTTCAGTTTGCTGACACCAACTGCAACAACAAATATTTAACAAGACATGCCCACAATGGAGCTTGCCAGTCCTTCTATGCCCAAGCAGTGTGTGCATAGGAGCACGTTGCCCTGTTACATCTAATTTCAGCTGAAAACTATGATTGTCTGATCATTTGCTGAAGGAAACTAACATATCTAAATTGTTGAGTCTAAGAGATGAATTCAAAATTCTCAGCTTTTTTTTCATAATCAGAGGTGGACATTTTAGAAAGTGAATATGTAAATAAATATAGAACAGATGCACCTATTTTTATGTCTTATTTATATTCTTTAAATTAGATGAGGAATTTCTGGGATATTTCTTTTTTGAAGCCCTGTCTTAGGCACAGAACAGGAAAACAATCTTTGAAGGGGATTTGGAGGCTTGTTGATCACACTGGGTGAAACAAAGTTTGGCACTTCTATTAAAAAGGTAGTGTGGGGTTTGTTTTGGGGTTTTTTGGTTGGCTGTTTATTATTTGTTAGGTTCTGTTGGGTTTTTTCCCCTTTAGTCTAAAATAAGTAAAGACATGGAATTAGTTTTAATATTTTAGATGATGTTGTCAGAGAAACACAAAAAAAATAAACTGTACAAAAGGAGTTAGAGAAAGCTATTTAGGACATAAGAAGAAAATAACTTCAACATGTGGAAGGATTTGCTAGTGAGCAAGCAAACTGAGCAAAGGGGATTCTCTATAAAGGGCAAGGGTAATCAATAGTATGGCCTTTTACTGAGGTGTGTAAAAGTAAGGAATGAGCTTCAGGGAGCTGGAGGAAGCATTTTATACAGGTACTTGAAAATCCCTAGGGATGAGATCAGGGTTAGTTCTTCATCTTCAGGTTGTGTATTGGTGTCTATGCCCTTGTTTCTTCCTTTTTTCCTTTCCTTAAGATTAGGAAGAAACTAAGGTTCCTACCCTTCTTCAGAAGAATAAGGAGCCCTAAAAATGTAGTAGACTGTGTTTGTATTTACTATACAGAAATATATGTATGGCAGAGCAAGAGTAAGAATCATTGCAGTACTTAACTGGAAGGGACTTGCATTAAAGGACAACCTTTCTCCCACTACCACTTTGATTTTAATAATACATGGCTAAACTTCAGTTTTGCTGAGAATTTCTGCAATGTTTCTGATATTCAATATCATTGATACTGATTTTTGTCCCAGCAAGGTGTCATGACAGTAACTGTGATCCTTAGAATCACCTGTTTCAGCCTAAGAGTGAGCTCAACAAAATATTATGCTGGATAAATAATTACCTCTTGCACTGCAAACAAGGCACAATTTTCCATTTTTCCTTCAGCTTCATAAAATCAAAAAATGGTCACACATTCTCATAAAAATGCCTCTGGAGGGAGACACAGCCCAAAAAGTAGCTTATACCTGACATAAGAAGAATAGAATTAAAGTGTTCACAAAAATCTGAGGGTATCTACTTTAAAACGTACATCAAAATAGACACAATAATCTAGTCTGGCTGGGTCTGAACTCTGCAGAATTTCTTTAACACTTTATCTTACACTTAATGAAAAAAAATTGCTGTATTGAGTTAGTTAAATGCTGCATTTAAAATAAGAATAATGATCAAAAGCATTAAATTTCTTCCGTTCTGCCTTCATAGAAGTCTTTTGTTCTCATAATGGGTTTTGGACATGTAAAAGATCCCTGTTTTGCTTATTACCTTCATTTCTTTGTACCCTGCCACTGATCATATAGGATCTGATGTTCACTCTTTGTCAGACCAGACTTTTACTGATACAAAGTCACTGAAGATCAGACTCTTTTGCTTTATGCTTTAAAATAGAATAAGTCAGTACAGATTTTTGTAAGCACATGCAAATTACTGAATGTGCTTATAAACCTTATGTTTTGAAACAGGAAAACACTAGGTTTTGTCCTATACCATGAATTTATACAATGACAATGTCAGGATTTTTCCTATCTTGTTAGGAACATTGTGTCCTTTCTTTCTGCATCACTACAAAGCATATATTGGCTGAAAGAAGAACAAAGAGAGAGAAAATATAGGCAGTCAACATTTCCTCAGTGAAAATAACATAAAAAGGAACAGTTCATAGAATGATTCATTGGATCTGGAAGAACTTATGTGTTAACATTTTCACATATGTAGCAATTATCTCAAATAGATTTCACACTGATGCCCTCCTTTTCCCCTCAACCAACCAAGACCATATGCAAATAATTCCCATGTCATTTGGATGGTTTGATACCACTGAAGCACAGTAATAGAATAGCAAAAAACAGTTGCATCATCATGCAACTAAGGTGCATAAAGGTCTTCCCAAGACATCTATCTGGTGGGGAGTTCACTTAATCTGGCTACCAAACCACCCAGCTGCTTTTTTACTTCCTGTCCTCAAAGGACAGGGAAGTTAAAAATAAGATTGAAATGCTTGTGTTTGCAACAGACTTGACTTGAAGGCTGTGGTCAGTCCATGGCAACTCCTGTCTGCAGTTCCTTCATCCTCATGCTTTTCCCCTACTCCAGTGTGTTACAGATGAGCCATGGCCACCCCTCACAGCCCCTACCAGACCAAGGGCACCTACAATCAATACCTCAGATTTCCAGATTTTTCTAAGAACCTTAAAATCAGCCAAGATCAACTTCTTTTTTAAAGTGGCTTTACTTTTTCAAACCAGGATGATGGAAAAGGCAGTACATTCCTAGCCTAGAAAGGTACATTTGCGTTACAGGCAATAAAGACAGAACATTCCTGAGAAGTCAAGTCATTCACACAGAAAGAAATGATGTTCTTGTCCAATGTACCCAAATTTGTGCTTTCTTACAGAGGTGTCTTACAGAGAAGATGAGAGCACCAAGGGTGAGGAATCACAGTGTGTTCAACTCTCTCAGGACATATGCAGGATTCAGACTGGGATTCCCACTACCCTGCTCCTTTTTGTCAAAGCATTAAATTTTCCAACCTCTGCCTGTGGCTGAAGCACAGTGACAAGGCACATCTGAACACGTATGAGCTGGAAACTCCTGGAAACTACAGTGATTTGCCCTTCTTGAAGAACCCTAGGAATGGGGACTGAGAGAACTGCCACAGTCCTCTGGACCAAACCATTCCACAAGAACAAACATTCTCACTGTGGAGGTGATGCTGACATCCCATGGTATCCATACATCAGGATGAATTCCTCCCACAGGTTTTCAGTTCCCAGGCAGTGTTCAGAGACCACAATCACAAAAGTAAGAAATAACTATATATTTATATTTAATACACAGCACTGGGCTTCTTTAAGAGGGATTCATAGCTTGACTTCCTAAATGCAGAAATTATGCAGAACTAGTCAGTCCTGAAAAACAGAAACCAAGTGGGCACTTTAGACAGCTATGAAATAGGCACTGCATGATTCCACACACTACAAGGCAAAGAGCTGCTGATTATTTATCACCATGCTTTGTAAAGCAAGTGTAAAATGTTAATCCTTTATGTAATACTTCATTACACTTCCTTTGCAAGAATGAAATAGCTTCATAGCACACAGACTTCATCTCATTACAAAAAAAGGAGGAAGATCTAAGATCAAAGGGATCAATTCTTTGCTATCTGTGTATAAATGTTTAATACGTTTATAGTAAAAGTGGGGAAAAATAAATTCTAATTTAGGATGAATGCTTCACAGGTAGGCTGCACAAACTCAGAGTAAGAAAATTACAAGGCAACTCAGAGTAGGAAAATTACAAAGCAAAGGGCAGCAGAGCATCTAATGCGTTCAAGAAAACAAAAGCAAATGAATCAAACAATAAACCCCCAGCCAAAATGACAAAACCAAACAAAACCCAAGACACCTACCCTCCAAAGCCCAAACACAGAGGGAAATTGAATTTTGACCTTGTTTACAACTTTACACAAGTAAATTTCAACCAAATTGCCTGATATCATGCTTAAAAATTGAAGACATTTACTCCAAATGCTCTGTCTAGGTTTGGAGATTTTTTTTCAATTGCAGTTACTACACAGGTCCCCACAGGAGCAGAAGCTCATGTGTAATATGTGGCAGGAGGTTCAGAAATAAAACCTACCACGGAGAACAATGTCCTTTTTGTAATCCAAAGGGTTGTCCAGGCAAGAATAATGGATTCAGTGTGTGAAAAATATTGCTTTTCAAGACAGTTGCATGCAGGAGAAGAAGGAGTAGGTAAGTGCAAGCTACAGTCAATATCCTCAAATATCATAGGGAAATTTTCCTACTGCCCCCAGCACACCTGCAGCAGAGCAGCAGCCCCTTGAACCCGTGCCATGGGGCACCCAGGATCACAGGGTTTGGAACTGAGTCCAGTCCTGAGCTCAGCACTGCCAGGCCCAGCACCACCCCCAAGTGCCATTTCTGTGTGTCTTTTTGAACACTTTTGAGGATGGTGGTTGCACCATTTCCCTGAGCAGCCCATTCTATAAAGCCTGGCCACCTCTTCAGTGAATAAATTTTCCCTAATATCACATCTGAACATCCCCTGGTGCAACCTGAGGCCATCCTCTTGTCCTGCCATTTGTTAGCCTGTAAAAGACACCAACCCCACCTGGCCACAAACTCCTTTCAAGTCTCCTCTGAGACTCCTTTTCTCCAGGCTAAACATCCCAGCTCCCTCAGCTGGGATTTGTGTTCCAGACCCTTCCCCAGCTCCACTGCCCTTCTCTGGACAGGCTCCAAACTCTCAAAGCCTTTCTTGTGGTGAGAAGAGCACAGGGTGCAAGATGAGAAGATCTGAACACAGGGTGCAAAATGTGCCCTCACCGTGCCCAGCACAGGGCACAGTCACTGTCCTGGTCCTGCTGCCACACCATGGCTCATACAGGCCAGGTGTCATTGGCCCTCTTGGCCACCTGGGCACACCACACCAGGCAGATCTTTGTCAGAACCAGACAAAGAACCTATTCTATTGGCAAAAATTTCTCTGCAAGTTTTCTGTAAACGTAGTAAATGAGTCTCCCACAGCCTAATTTACATGGATTTCATATGATCTTCCTCTAATATGGATAAATGAGAAACAATTAACTGTGTGATGGAGCTGGAAAATTAAAATCAGCCAAGGAAGAAGGTTAGCATAGTGATACTTGTACTAACCAGCAGGGCTTCAGTTCGTTAAGCAGTGGGATATCTTTGTGCACGTTTGCTCCAGATCAATTATAAGGTGCTTGGAGGAGGCCCAGTGTGCATTCATCAGCTGCTGAATAGTCACAGGAGGCTATGCAGGTATATCCTTGATCCTGGCAGAGAAGCATTTGCAGCAGAGTTTTGCTGTGATCTGCGACACACACACACCACTCCCCTCCCTCCTCCCCCTGCCACCTTCACAGCAAAACACCTGCAGGGTTTTTGTCACATGGAATTATTAGGAATGAAGATTAGAGGCCTTATTTAGAGAAGGATCCTGATCTACTGGAGATTATGTAGGCATATATTATATTATACTCATATCGTAATCATAGCATAGTCAAAATATATAGAAAAGGGGAGGATGGGAGGAAGCAAGGAAATGGGAAGATGGGAAAGGAACATGCAAGAGTCAGCAATGCAATAGTTCTGTCAATAGCTGTACAAGAAATTCTATTTCCTACTCTAAACCTCTACTTTTTAGGCTGAGAGAATTAATCTGGTGAGACTACAGCTCCGAGAATTTCACCAAATCTTTCAGAATTTGCATTAACTTTTTTATTCCTTTTATCATCTCTGGAAACACTTGCTACTGCAAATGACATGCTGAACTTTCTCACTCTAATATAATTCAGTATTTACTTTGCATGTATACACATTACCAAATGTGCCTGCAATAACTTCTGAAGTAATTTTGTTGTTCTAAATCTTTGTTTGCATTTCTTATTCAGTATATGAAATCCACATTTTCTCTTCCTACTCTGACCTTATATTATCCCCAAATATATCAGCTGACAGATGAAGCTCTCATACAAATTCCCTGTGCAGGAACAGAAGCTTGGCAGTTATTGTGAGAGGAATTCAATATCTACAGAGGAAAATTCCAAAAGGATGAATAAGAATTTATACCTCAAATTGCATTTTCTATTAAATACAGCAGTCCCTAAAAATAGAATGGCCCTGAATACAAGACAACCTCTGATTTTTGCATGCATTTATTTTACTGCATGAAGATATCTTCTTACTCCTTCTCACCACACTTTACTGTTCTCCTCTCTCATGGACTCCCTACACATTTCATCCTTCTGCCAAGATTTCCATCTCAGATTTCTTGACCTTTCCTCCTTCCTATTGAATATCTCCACTCATCCCACTTTTAGATAAAATGTGTTCTGTCTCACACCTATCCTATGTCTTAAGCTGTGCTGTGTTAGATTCCCCACACTAATTTTCTGACTGTGTTGTGGAGGAGGTGTTGGAATCATTGTCTATCCCTGGCAAAGCTTTGTCTGCTGGCTTTCCTGAGCATGAGGCATCATCTCCCAAATCACCTCTTCTGACTATTTCAGCAGAGAGTGATTTTTTTTTAACCATGTTCAAAATATATGGGGCAGGAAAAGGAAAACAGACTGAACCTATCAGTAAAACGAGGACTGAAATCCACTGCTTTGTTTATCGTATGGACATTTGATAAAAGCATCTGCTTCTGCATTTCAGATTAATCATTTTGTAACATAATTTGAGTGGGAGGAGTGAAGGAGTCCCATCTCAGACTGTTACTCCGTTGGCTACTAGGAAATGTGGAGTAAATTCTTGGAAGGACAGCATTTGATAAATACAAATCAAACAGCAACAGAGAACAACATCCTTCCTGGAACTCCATTTTTCAAGAACCTAGGTCGTGCTGTAAGAGTTTCAGTCCCTCTGAAAACAGTTTTCTAATAATTTTACCTTCCTCTTCTGTTGGAGAGTTTTACTGGAGTCCACTGAGAAGTTATCCTTTCTTAATCACAAAAGTAACTTTCAGTTGACTGGCCAGAGAGGTTGCTTATGGATCTACAACATCTCAGGCTGTTGCTTGTCAACTCTAATATTTACAGGCCTTAAGGTTTTGTAGAAGCTGCATTTGTCTCTGCAGATCTATGTCTATTCAGATTGATAATAATGAGAATGCTTAGGGTAATTACAATCTCTAAATAATATATCTGCTGTGGCTAAATAGCTTCACTGTAGTCCAATAGCTATTAATTAACATAGCTAAAATTAATTAGGAGGTGTCTTAGTCATGCAATCAAAAAAATCAGTTAAGATGAGAAAGATGAATAGAATTTATGTTTTACCTATTTTGTTGAGAGATAAACAGACACATCATGACAATTAATGTGACTGTTGCTAATTAAAAAATCTTCTTCTCAATGGTAATTTCTGTTGCAATTTTACATTTGGATGGCTCATACTAGACCAAGCAGGCTTTCAACTCTGTGAGCTAATTTTTGCTTACCTTGTTTTTCTCTCCTCCTCTTTTATGTTTATGATTCCTATCATCATCATTACCACGAGCTATTTGCCATGTAGCACCACTCTTTACTGCACAAAGACTTATTTTTAAAAAGCATTTTCCTGCATAATGCTCTATCCCACATTACTCTACAATGTAATTTCGCTCACCAATACCAAAGCTACACAGCATGAAGGAAGGAAAATAGTGAATTACTGCATTTTCTGCATCTGACTGAAGAAGTAGAAGGATTAGGCTGGATGCCAGCAGGAAAAAGAAAAAAGGTAAAGCCACAGACCAACGAGAAAAGATATACTTTCTGATCCATTGCTNAAAAAAAAAAAAAAAAAAAAAAAAAAAAAAATAGGAGTAAGCTTTTAACAATTTGCTGCACCTAAATTTGAGCAATTTACACTACCTCCAAAAAGCCTTCAGTTTGCTCATTCAAAGGTTGATCTGCAGGTCTGAGATATCAAGAGACACCAAACTGGGGATTAGCAATCCTAGCCTGTGTGGAGTGGTTTATAAAATAATATTAGTCCTACTTAAACTAAATATTTTCTGTGTAGATGATTTCAGAACCAAAAGAGAAAGAAAAGGATTAGGGCAAAATCTTATGGGTAAAGGGGAATGCTATTGAACTCTCAAAGAAACACCAAGGAGGGAAGAAAGCTGACAATTCCAGGAAATTTTCCAGTGACAGATTTTTCTTCATAGAGATGGAGGCAGATGGATTTTGTCTAGATCTGATTGCATGTAAGTTTAGCCTATGCAAAAATTCATAACTTATAGAGGACTGATGCAAAGCATGTGAATATGTTTAGGGAAGTTTTTATTGACATTAATTGGCTTGGATCAACTTTTAAAAACTCAGCAGTATTTCCCAGCTGACAAGCAAATTGTACATTATTCTCTTTTATTTCTATTTCATGGTAAAAGATTTTTGGTGTTGAGACTCAGACCACAAAGCTTGTAGTACACCAGAGTTGGGAGGAAGGAAACTCCTCTGCAGAGCTCTGCCCTTCAATCTCTTTAGTAACATTCATGACAGCTTTGCTAACATCATGGTTGAGTATAAACTTCACCATGGAAAACTGTAAAGGGAATAATGCAATGCCTGAAATCGTATAAACCCAATTCTCTGATTTCCCAGTTCTGTACTTGTATTTCCTTGGCAAATTGGCTGACTGTAGATAATAGCAACACTTAAAAGGTGAACCTGGACCTAGTTCAACCTTTTCCTGCTTACAAACCTTTTCAGGAGATGAGGCTGCACTGGGAGACATAACAGCACCTTAATGATTCCATGATTCTATATATATTGAATATATTGGTCAGTAAGGATGGGCAGTAATTCCCTTACTTGAAATTCATGTTAATCTGGAGGAAATTAAGTCCCTCCTGTTTTCCTGAAGAGGGAATAGGACTATCTGTCATACATTCCAAGAATCATGGAATGTTTTTTTCTTGGAATAGACCTTAAAGATCATCTTGTTACAACCCCCTTTCATTAGATCACATTGGTCAAAGCCCCATCCAACCTTTCCTTGAACACTTCCAGCAGTGGGGCATCCACAATATCTCCAGGCAGCCCATTCCAGTCTCTCACCATTTGTCAACTCTTCTATACTTGTATTTTACAGAATAAATACTTTCTACTAAGTCTGATAGCATATTTGAGCAGGAAGCCTAAAGCTAAAACTATGGCACTCTGGTAGTATAAGCACCAGAATATAAGTATATATAAGTATATATATATAAGTATATATATGTAAGTATATATACATAAGTGTATAAGTGTATATTAAGTATAAGGTTAACCACCATTTTTAAAATTCAAAATAGTTTTCTCAAATAAAAAAGGAATGGAGGACACCAAATCTCTCTCGCGCAATGGTGAGATAGA
>VZTT01034346.1:7228-27059 GCA_013400855.1 Buphagus erythrorhynchus | reverse complement strand
CTTGATTAGTATGTGAGATAGAACTATGGACTGTGTGTGTAGCCCTAGAATAACGAAACCACAAGTTATGTAAGACCCCAACCCTTAAAACTGCAGCTTTTAGATAAGCAAACAAACAAGGGTGGATGCCAGAGCTGTAAAGTATAAAAGCCTGTGTAAAATGAACCCCAGTCAGATGTGCACATGGAGGTGCTAACCTCTGCAGGTTCTCTGGGCACCAGTAAAGGCGTGCTTTGCTTTGCAGGACCTGCTGTGGAGCAGATGCCTTTGAATCACTGTGCAGGGCCAGGACTCGATGATCCTTTTGGGTCCCTTCCAACTCAGGATATTCTGTGAGTCTGTGAACTTTGGAATACCTAACAGAGATCGGGAATTTGAGTTAAAACCTGTTCAAAGTATGTACCCAGCAGCTTTTCTCTCCTTTGAGTGAGGGAGATTCTCCCTGATGTCCCTCATAATCCACTGGACAGTGGGCCCTTTTCTCCTATTTCCCTAGAGAATGAAATTTCTAAAGAATTTTAGCCGTGTTTGGCTTTACTAGTTTTGAGTGGCAAAATTTACAAAATTAAATATCAGAATTTGCGTTTGAATTAAAACTACTATATTTAATCTGTGTGTTCAGGATTGATTAGCTGCTAATAAAAGCTTTTAAAACTGGAATACTGCATTGTTGCAGCCTCTAATAAGGAAGTTATACAAAGTCCAACTGCTGACAGTTTTCCCTGTTTCAATTCTTGCAATTTTATATTGGTGGAGATCCTTAAGGTCCTAACAGCCTCAAAAGGATTTCACACAAGCACTCAAGCTTGTACTTCATGATCAAACCACAAACTCAACACCACCATAATGATTATATTTTTAGCACATAGTGGGAGCCAAAAATAAATTTCTATCATCCAACAATAGACCATCAATAATCTGTAGTCCTGTAAGACCATAAGTGTGCAGGTAAACTGGAAAAAAACTCCAAACCCCTCGACTAGTATTTTCTTACTGGAGATATCAAAGGGGCTGAATGTGATGCTGTGGTTTAGAAAGACACAACTACAAATCCTTCTATATTCTAGTACATTAGCTTATCACTGTTAATGAAGATTCGGGTCTGAGTACAATCATGTAGACACAATATTTATAACTTGCTAAACCAAAGTCCAGGAAAAATGGTGGCAGTATTGCAGAAAGAGCCCTACAAAAGGGACTACAGAAGGAAACAGCGAAAATTAAAACTAATAGAAGGCAGCTGAAAAGGCTGTCCCGGGCTTATACAGCCCAGAGCTCGGTGCTGGAGCTGCAGCACCAGGACACAGCCGGGAACGCTCCCCAGGAGTGGAGCGCGATGTGCTGCCGCTTTCTGGAGTTCAGAGGAAAACACTAATTTCGCTCAGCAAGACAGAGCATGCCTAAAGCACAAAATGTCAGAAAGACCGGGGGTGCATTTTGCCCATTTATCTCTGCGTTTAAATTTTAAATATCGCTGCTGTTTAAATTTTAAAAGGCTGTGAGTAGCCGCAGTTAAAGCATACAGAAGTCCGCAGCCTCGCCCCAGAGCGGCGCTGCCCCAAGAGACCTCGGCAGAGGGCCACCACCGGGAACACCCGGGAGCCACCCCGAGCTACGGGCCGCCTTCGGGAGGGAGGCAGGGACAGCCCCGGCTCCGGAGCGGATCCCGCCGCCGCTTCCCGCCGGGACAGCCCCGGCACGAACAGGGTACGGCCGCCGCTGTGGATGCCCATCAACGGCCTTCCCGCCGCGGAAGCTCCTGGGAGTTGTAGTCCCAATCCGCCGCGTTCGCCGCCCAGCTGCAAGGCGGCCCTGCGGCGCTCGAACTACAGCTCCCAGCATGCGGGGCGCCGGGGCGGTGCGCGCCTGTGGCGCCGGGAGGCTGTGCGATGGCGGCAGGTTTGTAATAGAAGGAGAAGGCTGTGGCAGTCGGAACGGAGCGCGGTTGCGGTGGCGGCCGGAGGAGCGGTGCCGGGCCAGCTACGTCGCTATATGGAGGGGTCGCGGGTCGGAGCTGTCGTGGTGTGGGTGCTTCGGGGCCGGGGGTGCGCTTGGGGCGTGCTCTGTGACGGCGTGTTGGTGAGGGAAGGAAGGCGCTGGGCCCGACGCCTCGGCTCGGCTGAGGAGCGGGACTGTGCTCTTCTGCCCACTGTCGACCTACGTGAGGATCCCTTTGTCCCTCCTCCCTTTCCCGGGACGAATCAGCCTGATCCCTGCCGGCTGTCCCGGCTGGCTCGAAGGTGCTGCTGCGGTAAATTTCGTGGGGAGGTTTAGACTGGCAGGCGGCGTCCAGAGGGTCTCCGGACGGGGACGGAGACAACAGACCGTGAACCTTGCAGACTTCAATTTGCAGCTGCGGGAATCTGCACCTCTCTGGGAAACTTCCCTTAGCGTCTCAAAAGAGAAGGCAGTCATTTCTGTATGAAACATTTCTGTAATCCAGTCGCGGTTTCAAACTCTGGTTGGAAGCATAAGTATTTTTACTGCGGGAAAATTAAGTGAGAGCTGGCATGAACTGATCTCTTGGGAACGAGGAAGCTTTAAGAAGTTATTTCCTGATTAGTAGGACTCCTGAACCTGGGCTGCTGTGGCGATCTGTCCTTGGTGCCCTGGCCCCTTCTCTTCTCCGTGTGTCCCCTGTCACCTCGCATGCACAGGCAGAGAACTATTTGTCCTGGGATTAGTTTGAGGAAGCACAGCTGAGTGACCCGGCTCCTCCTGCCACACTGTCACCGGCAGCAGTTTTATCTTTTTCTTCCTAAGTGAGGAAATCACTTTGGGTCTCCTTCCACCGTGAATTCATTCATGTTTTATGGCACTTGTAGGATTTGTTGCTGTATTTAAACTTTCCTTTGGATGGATTTTAAAGAAGCTTTTTGGGAAAAGGAAGATAACAGGCAGCATTTTGTAGCGTTTCTTAGAGAAACTAAGGAAGATGTGAAAATGATAAAGTGTTGAAGTATGTGCAGTGAAGTGTTTGTATTTAGATGGACATATCTGAAACTTTGCATTAATATGAAGGTCATATGGCAGAGATCTCTCAGCTCATCAAATCGCTTCTTTTGTTGCAAGTGTTTAAAAAAATTCTGAATCCCTCTCAGTACTACTGAAGAAAATACTATGTACAGCTTTTTGGTATTTGAGATTGTATTAGCTGCACTCAAATAATATGATTAAGAATTGGATTATATTGATTTTCTGCACCTAAAGTGTTTGTTACTTATTATCTAAATTGTTTATATTTATTATGACTTGTTTTTATAAATACATTGGGTTGCTTATAAGAGAGTAACTTTCTTTTACTGGGAATCTGTTACTGTAGATTTCTGATTTTGTTTATCTGCTTAATTTCTAGGTGCTAGAAGTGGTAGATAACTGTCCATACCAACTACCTGAAACTTTGAAAGTTATATTGTCTTAGCCCTACAGAACATAATATTATTGTGTTAATGCTGATCAGCAAAGAAACTGCAATACAATTTGCAAGATGCCAACTGTTGAAAATCTAAGTGGTGAGCAGAACTTCAGTGCACATTGGATGTTCAATAGTTCCCATGCTGGAGTCATATTATGTCCTAGTTTTACTGGTTTGAACTTCAAGAAGGAAAATTTGTTACCCGGACCTGAAAAAATTACAGCTTTACCTGAAGAAGTGCTACATCTTTCAGACAGCTGTTCTGTAAGTGATGACTCCCTGTGTGAAGAGTCTGGCAGCTCTCAGACACTTCAGCAGTGTACCACTGGAATACCTTTTCCAGCAGCAGCTGGAAACCTAGAAAGCTCTAAACCAGACTTAGTCTATGGTGAAGTGCATGGTCAGAAGAAATCCAGTCACAGTGATCCACTCTTACAAAAGCTTGAACAGGTAATAAATATACCTACAATTTCTTGACATACTTACAGTGAGATTTATTTTGTTCCTACATATGATTTGTCACGCCTGCGAGTAAGCAAACCCCTTGTAACATGTAGGCCACAGCAAGCTTAAAGAGCAGATCCTAAGGTCCAGTTATGCTCATGTGAAAGTTGGTGTCCTCTTCATGATATGAATTTACTGAGAATGTAATTACTGTTGTTTCCAGGTGGCACAAGTTCCAATTTAAAATTAAATCGTTCTCAGAATCATTTTACCTGGAAAGATGCACACAGTTTTTACAATGTTTCTTCACTTGAGGCTGTGGAAATGGGATGCTGGTTATTGCAGTGGTAGTGCTTGACCATGGATATTCACAACACTGTGGAGTTGAACGTTCTTGTATCTATAGCAACATCTTTTGTTAGTTCTCCAAGTAGGTGTGGCATACCTGGTTCTGTTTAGATGAGGAGGTATGTTAGTGTTGAGTGTGATGAAGTATCCAAGCCATCAGGATAAAAAGGGCCTGGAATTATAATGCCATTATGTTACTTACTCTTTTTTTTCCCCAATGCAAGTGTGTCAGTCAATCCACTGTAAGTGGCTGTGTGTTCACTCAAAGCTCTTTCCAATTACTGGATAAAAATTGTGTTAGCTGGAAGTCTTCAGTAGCACTTTAGTAGATCTTGCTGTTAAGGACTAAGAAGTCCTTGTCCACTCTGCCAGCAGCAACATCAGCATAAATCCCTATGTCTGTTCACTCAAGTGGAGAGGGAGAGAGAGTATGTGTGTCTCCAGAGTAGAATTCCACAAATTACCAGGTGCTATAAAAGTTTTCTCCTGTATTTTACATGATAGGAGAATACTTACCCACTTTTTAAATATTGTCAGTAGTATCAATCAGTGGCTAAATAAATATAAGCTGATTTTTTGTTATCTTAAGAGGATTTATTAAGTGTCCTTAGAAAGTTATTGACAATCTATAAGAAAATAATTTTATGGTACATTCTAAATAAACCTAGCCTCTAATACATTTATTTATTTGTTTGAAAAGCTGAAGGAATTGCAGCAGCAGAAACAGGAACAGTTAAAGAAACAACAGATGGAGCAACTTCAAAGGTTAATGGAAGAGCAGCAGAAGCTACTTAGCATGGTATCTGGCCAGCCACCAGCTCTTGGTAAGTTGAGAAAGAAAGCACATGATGTATTTTGTATAAATGGAAAAATTTAATCTCATTCTCCAGTTAAAATCTGAAAGTGTCTACTGTGTTCTTCATTTTAAGATTACTTGATTAGTCAAAGATAAATGCTGTGTTGCTTCAGTGCCTGAAAGTTGGGTGCTACTGAAGAAAGAATACTGTCCTTTTTTTATAAAATGCCAGCAGTTGTTGTGACTTGATCAATATGTGCCATGATGGGAGCCCTTGCTTCAAAGTACACGTATTGAAGTGTAAAACAATTACTTTCTGAGTAGCTGCTTCTCACAGTACTTTTGATTGCTTTAAGTTTTCAGTGTAGCCAAATGAAGTGGTCCCTCCTTGCTTGTGCTCACACATATCACGTTCAGGTGATGAACTGAACTCGAATAGGGAGCTGATCTGTATTTGAAAACAAAGGCTTGTAGCCTGTATCCCTTTTCCAGTCTTTTTTGCTAGGTGCAACGAGAGGGGACAGCTCTTGGCTGGGACAAGCTTTTAGAGCTGAGGAGTTATACTTTCTGCTCTTGGCAGTGTCAGTCCAACCTGATTTAAATGATTGTCTTCCTTTCACTCTGCCTACCTGAGAAGATTAAATTAGGGCTTATTTTAGGAGAAGAAAATCAAGATTGCCTAATCACTTATTCTTGGTCAGTGACATAAGGATAGAGGCTGGGTGATCAATCCTGCCCTTCAGTGCCTTTTCTTTTCTCCTGTGGAGCAGTAGTTTTGTGATACAAATAAAATGACACAGCTGTTTTTTTCCTTCTCATTTCAAGGTTATACTGTAATGGCTGAAAGTCAAAAGCTAAGACCTGGGTATTCCACTGGCTTAGCACCTTCACCTCAATTGCCATCATCTGGATATCAGAATATCTTTGAAGACAGAGCTCGTGCTCTGGCTTCTTCCCATACACAAGACAATGATTCTTTACAAAAGCTGAACAACAAAGAATGCACCTCATCTTTGAAGAACAATCTTTCAGAAGTGTCTGTCTGTGAAAAGCAAGGTCTGTGTGTGCCTCTGAAAAGGCCAAATTGTTTGAAAAACAAGGAAAACAAATACGTTACTGCTTAGTCATTTACAGAAAGATAACTTGATGTGTGGTGCTTTTTTTCCCCTTGCCACTGAGAGAAATTCTCGGCTACTTATTTTGAAGGTGTTATGATTTTTGTTGATTTACTTGGTATGTTGGTTTTTTTATTGACAGCTTGCAGACCTCAGAATGTTCCTGTTGTTGTCCATTCGAGTTTGGTTAAAAGCAGCATGAGCCAAAAATGAGATTCTTCTGAATTTATGCATATATATGTGGGAAACAGAAGCTTGATAAGAGCTTATTGTACAGCAGGCATCGAAATTGTTCAGTTATGTTTTTAGGCCATACAATAACAATAGCAAACCAGATGAACAATCAGAATGGGTTGTTTAAGGTCTGTGGAAAATTTTTGATGCATAATTGCTTGTTCCTTTAAAAAGAAAGTGCAGATTCAAATAAGAATTAATTTGGGGAAATCTTAGGACTGTTTTATGTAGAAATTCAGATTACGTGGCCGTGAAGCTCCCTTCTGGCTTTCACCTGACCTGAATGCTGTTGGCAGTATGTGCTGAAAACTGATTTATTGTTAGGATGAAAAAAAACCAAAAACAACTCTGTTGCTTTCACAGGAAAAAACATGTGGTGTCCAGAAAAAAAGATGGAATTATTAATGGAGAGTGAAGATAATCACATTGATCCTTTAGGTGTGGAATGCGCAGATGTCTCTGAACATTCCAGTGGAGGTGTACAGGTGTTGACTAATACAGAGGAAAGGTAATTCACACAATGATTTTATCAAAGTTTTTACACAAGTTTGGTTGAATTCTGAGTCTGATTGAAAGAGTCTGATACTCTGAATTTGTGCAATTTCTTAACAAAAGATTTGATTGTTTTTAGGTACTGTGGAGATGTGTGGTAAGAGAGGCTTTTGCTTGGAATTGCTTGTGCTGAAAAGATGAAATGTTATGTGTTGGATGAAGAGGTGTGTGTGCAGCCTGGAGTAATGACAGCTGAGAAGCACCTTTCAGTATAGCTGGGTATATAAGCAGTTGTGATTGCTGTTCCCAGTTTAATTTATTACAATCCTCTATCCACTGTTATGTGCTGAAAGTAGTGATGTGAGGGAGGAGGGCAAGGCTGTGACTTTTTAGTTTATTATGGCGAGTTATGATTGTTTGAAATGTCTAAGGCCAGGCTGGATGGGACTGTGAGCAACCTGGTCTAGTGGAAGGTGTCCCTGCCCACTGTAGTGGGGTGGGGAGGTTGGAACGAGATGTTCTTTAAAGTCTTTCCAACGCAAACCATTCTGTGTTTATGTGATTCTATGAAATGTGGCTGTGTCTCCCCTGGGGTAGGTCTTGCCCACCCCCAGCCTGCTTCCTGGGGTGGGCAGCAGCAAGGAAAAGCAAAGAAAGCCTTGATGCTGTACAAGCAGGGTTCAGTAATAGCTAAAATATTATGTTATCAGTGCTGTTGTAGTCACAAGGCCAAAACAGCTATGAAAAAAGCTCACTCCATGCCAGCCAGACCCAGCACTCCTATGAAGGAGGAGGAGTATCAAAGGGAGAGACAGGGAACATAATCTCAGTAGCATTCCTGAGTGGAAAGGTGATACTGTCAGAATTGGCAGTGTGACTAAACTTTGAATGGAAATTTGGTGATCTGTCTGAAAGAAAGGGTCATTAAGAAAAGCAATGAAAGAAAAAGCAACAAAACCTGCACACATGGTCTTCTAGATATGTATATTAACTATTGCAGGGATTGGATAAACATGTAGTGTTAAAATGCATTTCTTAGATTAACTTAATGCCTAAAGCACCTCAGAATTTGTCATCTTTTATGCAATTACACCTTGGTCTTTGAATACCAGTGATGTTAAACATAGTTATTTTACACAGAATTACAGGAGTTGTTTTTGTAATTACTCTAGACCTATTAAAGCTGCAATCCATGAGAAGAAACAAACTTTTGAAGAATTTTTGGAAGAGCAGATACAGCTAGAAGAACAGCGTCTGGAGCAAAACCAGAAGTTACAGGTTATTTATTATTACTTTAAAAACCTTCATTCTTCTTTATATATTGTGCTGAGATGTGATAGGTGCTTTAGAAGTGTACAAGGAAGATGCTAGCAGGGAAAGCTAACACTGAATGCTACATTCGCATTCTTAAAAATAATAAGCCCCAAATACTCCACTTGCTTAAGTCTTCAGAAATCCAGTAGAAATGTATCATGTAAATTTCTACCAATAAATGGGATTTATTTGAAGAAATCTTCAAACTGTGTAAGGAGCTTTCTAATATTTTATCATTTGCTTTTCTTTACTAATATTCAGGAGACAAATGGATCAGCTGTCCAAAAACCAGTGATCAAGAGACCCTTCCTGAAAAGAGGAGAAGGTTTAACAAGATTCACTAATGCCAAGTCTAAAATGACAAAACTTGGAGAAAACACCTCAAAACTTCAACAGAGGGCTTCAGATGATAGAAATGTTATTAAAATGGACAGATCACAAACACAGAAGAAAACTGCACCTTCTGGCAAAGAACTGGTTTCTGAAAATCCTTTTGCACCATGTAAAAAATACAACCGCCCCTATAAAGTAAAACCTCGCCCTATTCAGAAGTCAGTGGTACTCAGGAATCACAACGGAGAAAATATCTTGCCATTAGAAACAAGAATGCAATCAGGAAAAAATCACGATGGACAGATGAGAAATTCTTATCCATCAGAAATTAACAACAAAATAGAAAATAAAGAGAGCAGAGTAGAATTTGCTAAGTTGAACACTGGCAAAATCAAAACCAAATTACCTGGTGCAGAAAAGTCTCAGTTGTCTCAAGAACTGACCAGTGCCTTTTCTAATTCTAAGTGTCCCATAGGTCACCCTGTAAAAGATTCAGAACTGTCTTTTGAACTTTCATTTCAGAATAAACTGGACAATTGGGAAAAAGAAAAAGAAAAAGAGAACCTGGAATTAGATGAATTTTTGTTTCTAGAACAAGCTGCAGATGAAATATCTTTCTCAAGTAATTCCTCATTTGTGCAAAGGATCTTGGAACGAGACCAGCAAACTTTAAAAGGCCGTAGGATGTCTTCTACTCCTATCAAGGCAAAGCAGCAGCAAGTCAATGCGCTGGCTCTTGAACTTACAAATGAGAGAAATAAAAAGGCAGACTGTGTGGTACAGGAAAATATAAGTGACAGCCCAGTTATGCATACAGCCTCAAATTCAGGAACAGATTTTAGAATGAAGGATCCATTGAGTAAAACAGATGGTGTAATATTCTCAGCTACTTCCATGAAAGCAGTTCCTGCTTTAAAAAGTAATCACTGGATTGTAATGGAAGATAAGAGTGAGGGCAATGGTGATACTTCTACAGATTCTGAGAGTGAATTTGGGGCCACATTGAAGCATGACAACAAAGATCCTAAGTCAGCCCTTGTGAACCATAGAGAAAGCGATCCAGAATTTTTTGATTATGAAAGTTCTGTTACAGACATCAGCAAAGAGAGCAAAAATGGAGATGCTGACTTTGGCTTGTCAGACAAAGATTGTGGTGCACTGTCAAAGCAGAAGATTAGAAAAGCTACAGATGATCACAGAAGCATGTCGTGTATAAGTAGGAGTAAATTTGAATTTGATGATGAAAGAACATGGAGTGATCTTGATGAAAATTATGTTAACATTGATTTACCTGAAAAATATACTAAAACACCTTTGCAGATGGATTTTTCCTTTAAGAATGATACAACTGTCCCAGATAAAGCAATAAAGAGAAAAATTGCCTCAAAGAAAGGAAATGAAATGTCCAAAGAGTCTGCAGCAGATAGTGGTTCAAATGGACCTCCTGTATCAAGCCTTATGCTGAAACTGTTTCCTTCACTGAAGCCAAAGCAGAAGGCAAGCTGCCATCCAGAGTGTGAAACCAAATCAAATGTGGAGCCAGAGCTGGGAGGTGAGACAACAGCAACTGGTAAGAAGTGGTGAGGAAGGTGTATTGTACAAGTCTTCCGCACTAGTGCTTAAGCTCCAAACTGAAATTGCACCCAAGGGTTTAAGTACAGACTTCTGCTGCAAGAAGGGGCCCTGTTGTCCCCCTACATCTCTGGTTGCATGTCTGATGGCAGATCTAACAATTACACAGCTTGCAGAAAGACTGTGATTGGTGAAAACTTATTTCTAAAAATTTATTTAATTAATTTGTGGTTTGTTTTTTTTTTTTTTCCCTTCCCTCTGGAGGCTTCAGCTCATTGAAGTAACTTGATCTTAAGCTGCTTTGTCCCTGTTTCTGAATGAAGGAAAATATCAAGGGCAAGCTGAAAAGGAAGTGGTACCTTCCTTTCCACCACAGTGGATTTACACCACAGTAGGGTAATGCTATTCACTGCTAGGTTAACTTTTTTCTCTTATGAAATACAAAGGAGTGGCAGTCATGTCTGTGTTTTCTGAGAGTAGTATAGTATCTACAGAGTTGATGTGGAATATGGGAAATGTGGATTCATTTTTCTGTTTTGCCCAAGTTTGATTTCATCTATATGGTTACAGTCTGTGCAGGACTGCCTCTAAACCCCTGTTGCAGCTGTTGCATTTCTGTTATCATTAAAAATGGAGTTGTTCAGTGAAAGCATGATGGCACAGCCTAGTATTTAAATCTTTTGTCTCTGAGCTTGTGAACTGTGTTGGTTTCAGACTCTGGTTCAGTGAATGTTTAGGATTTTGTTTAGGTTTTTATGGTAAGCCAGTTGATGTAATCTTTTTGGATTTCAGTAAAGCCTTTGATTTCATCTCTCTCAGTGCCCATCTGAACAAAATGTCCAGCATTCAGCTGGATAAGCACATCATGTGATGGATGAGCAACTGGCTCACAGGTCAGGGACAAAGGGTTACAGGGAATGGGGTGACATCACACTGGTGACCTGTCACTACTGGGTTCCACAGGGCTCCATCCTCTGCCCTGTGGTCTTCAGTATCTTCATAAATGACTTGAATGCAGGACTGGAAGTGACACTAAGTAAGTTTGCCAACCATACTAAATTGGGAGGAGCTATTGACCCCCCTGAGGGCAGGGAAGCCCTGCAGAGAGAGGGCTCTCAGAGGGCTGGGCAGTCACCAACCAGATGAAGTTTAGCAAGGGCAACTGCCAGATCCTACACCTGGGATGGTTCAACCCTGGATGTAAGGACAGACAGGGGAATGAGATGCTGCAGAGCAGTGCTGCACAAAGGGATCTGGGGGTCCTGGTCAATGGCAAGTTGGACATGAGCCAGCAGTGCCCTGGCAGCCAGGAGGGCCAGCCCTGTCCTGGGGGGCATCAGGCATAGCATGGCCAGCTGGGCAAGGGAGGGGATTGTCCTGCTCTGCTCTGAGCTGGGGCAGCCTCACCTCCAGTGCTAGGGGCAGGCCTGGGTGACACAATATAAAGAAGACATTAAACTATTGCAGAGTGTCTGAAGGAGGGCAACAAGGATGATGAAGGATCTGGAGGGGAAACCATATGAGGAGTGGCTGAGGTCACTTGGTGTGTTCAGCCTGGAGGAGACTGAGGGGAGACCCCACTGCAGTCTGCAGCTTCCTTGTGAGGGGAAGAGGAGGGGCAGGCACTGATCTCTTCTCTGTGGTGACCAGTGACAGACCCGAGGGTGAAACACAGGCCTCACATGAGATCAGCACCTTAGCATAAATATGAATTAAGAAAAACAAGTGTGACTACTGCATCTGACTGTAACCACTTCTGCAAGCAGGGAAGTGCCCCTGGGGTGGGCTAAAGTGGTAAGAAGGGAGAGGCGTGTTGGCTGTCACAAAAGGCTAGAACAATGCAAAGTCATAGGGTTTATTTTCATAGACAGAAAATAGAAGAACGTAATCAATGAAGCACAGTTACAGAAAAACAAAATAGCAGTTAGGTGAATGTGATGAATATGTTAGACAGAACTATGGACTGTGTTTATAGCCCTAGAATAACGAAACCACAAGTTATGTAAGACCCCAACCCTTAAAACTGCAGCTTTTAGATAAGCAAACAAACAAGGGTGGATGTCAGAACTGTAAAGTATAAAAGTGTAAAATGAACCCCAGTCAGATGTGCACATGGAGGTGCTAACCCCTGCAGGTTCTCTGGGCACCAGTAAAGGTGTGCTTTGCTTTGCAGGACCTGCTGTGGAATAGATGCCTTTGAATTAAGGGAATGACCTGAAATTGTGTTAGCGGAGGTTCAGGTTGGTTATTGGGGAAAGGTTCTTCACCCAGAGGGTGGTTGGGGACTGGAACAGGCTCCCCAGGAAGTGATCACAGCACCAGCTGTGACAGAGTTCAAGAAGTGTTTGGACAGTGCACTCAGGCACATGGTGTGACTCTTGGGGATGGTCCTATGCAAGTCCAGGAGCTGGACTCAATGATCCTTTTGGGTCCCTTCCAACTCAGAATATTCTGTGATTCATATGAAAGCTGCTTCTTCTGCGTATTGTTTTCTGGAGAATTGATTGTGTAGGGTTGTCTAAGGATGGCTGCTAAAAGTTTGCAGGAAGAGGGATAGGGTTGGGGATTTTTTTACAGCGTTTCAGAGTATTTAAGGGTGAGCAAGGAAACCACCTACAGAACAACATCAGTATTTCGTCTATTCTGTTGCATACTCAGACTCTAAAACCCTGAGGATTCTTAAGTAGTAACTGAATGGCAAACTGGGATAGGAAAAAAAGCCCACAAAAACCCCTTCCTATTATCAGCCTCTGCAATAGATTCCCCGTCAGGCATGGGTGTAAACAGACTTTGTAGTGACTAGAACTTGAAAAAGCTTGCAATCATAAACTTTTCTATTTGATATCCCCTATCCCATCATACTGAATCCATGTGCCTGGCACTTATATATGGTATGTACCTACACATGTGCCATATTACATTACACCCTTATACCTTCATTTTATTTCTCTGGTTTGAAGTGAAGCCCTTCACATTCCAGTTCCAAATATAGCTTTAGTCCTACCAAGATGAATGATATATCCAGTACTTAAAAGTAACACATAAGTGATGGATCTATTCCATATTTGAGGTGCTTGAGTAAATAGTGCAGAGTGTTTTAAAACAAAACTTGTGTTGGATAGTAGAATTTTTTTGCAAAATTACTGTTGTCTCTAAAATAGTATTTACTTGGTTTTTGTTTTTTTTTTAAACAACCTTTAAGCTGGTGTGTGATAATTGTTTACTTCAGTCTTAAGAATGCTATTTAGATAATGTGCATGTGGCTGTGCTTTGACAGGAAACACTGTTCCATCCCAGCTACTGAGAGAGAGACTCGCTGAGTTGGAAAATGAAATTGAGAGATTCCGAGCTGAAAACACAATTCTGACTAAACTCCGTGAAGAAAGAGAGCATGCCCTGGCAAGTATCAGGTAATTTTTAATTGAAACATTTTGGTGCATTCACTTTCATAGTGTGTTGCAGACTCTCCTAATGTCCAGTTACCAACAGCACAGGTAAACAATTCATGTGCTTCAGTTACAGTGAAGATAGGTCTAGACACAAGTTGTTGCTCTATGTGTATGTTAAACTGTAATTATTACACACAATTTATACTATTAAGAACCCCTGCTCAGTTAACATGATGTCCCTAAAGGCTGTATTTTGGAGAATATTTGAGTTCTAAAGGATAACACAATCCTAAATTGGCCTTGCAGAACTGCTCTTAATGCTTTGTTTGGATTTGATATTTGTGTGTACACACTGAGAATCTTTTATTTTGAACTGGGGCATTTATAAGTGGCATATAGAACAGAATAATTACCTCTGATGACATAAATTGGGCACATCTGTTCCTCCCACAGCCACTTTTGTTTGTTTGGGAACAGCATTGTGTCTTTGGCTAATGTTTAATTTTTGACCTCTTATTAGCAGATTCTTTTCGCTTGTGCTTTTGGGGGATGGTGTTCTAATGTTTTGAAGAATAGAGCATGGATTTTAGACAAAGCTTTTCTAAATTCTATAGAGAAGATATAAAATATATATTGTTGGACTTCAAACACTCACTGTGTGACAATTCTTACTCCTTAAATAAGTAATACCATTTATGTGTAAGTCTTCCTGGGGGTAATAAATGCTGAATTGCAATCTGTGACCACAAAATACTGAGTCTTCACTTTCTTTCTTAAAATCCAGATATTAGGGAGATTTGGGCTAAAACAACAACAACTTTGTTTCATAATTACAGGAAAGAAATTGCAGACTTTGAACAGAAGAAAGCCCAAGAACTGGCTGAAATAGAAGAATATAAAAAAAAAGAAATTAAAAAACTGCAAAAGGAGCGTAAAGTTTTTGAAAAATACACTACAGAAGCTAGAGCAATTCCAGATAAAAAAGAACGGGATGAAATTCAGGTATAAGAATATATTATTATTCCACTCCACACAGGAACATGTAAGTTCACTTAAAGGCAGTCAAGAACTAAATTCTAACTTAGTTCAAAGATTGCAAATGATTTCAAGATGGGAGCTGCTAGCAGATGTGGGTTAGTGGTGAACTTGGCTGGATTAACAGTTGGACTCCATGATCTTAAAGGTTTTTTTCCAATCTAAGTTACTCTAATTGAGGAAGGGAACTACAGTCTTCACAATGCTGTTTGATGGTTTTAAGGCAAAAACTTTTTATGAGCAAATCTTTCTCTCACATTTTCATACTAAAAACTGCTGATGACTGTTAGAATGATCTTCAACTTTGAAACAAAATTACCGAAGTTAAAATACTAAGTTGTAAGTTTTTATTCATGGTAGTGGATCAAAGTGCAAACTAGAACTCCACAAGGGTTTTATTCTGTGTATAACTCTTGTACAGTCTATGTAGTAATCTTCTACAATTTTCAACGTTACATTTTATTATCATTTATAGGTCTTTAAGTATCAGGGATGTAAGGAACAAGATCTGTTTGTTCCTTCATTGTCAGGATGTATTGTATATGAGATGTATAAACAAGCCATATTAAACACCACATAGGGATTTCTCTCTTCCTTCCCCGCATTAAAATTTCCCTTACTTCAAAAAACTGAATTGACATTTGCTAAACTAGGCAGATTTACATGTGTTTTGTGTGATTGTGTCCTCTCTGTTTTCCTGTGCCAAGATTTTTGAAGGACCCTCCAAGGGTAGCATTAATGATTTTGTGTTTCTGCCTCAAGTGTATTTGTACTGGCCAACCTAGGAAGTGTAAAGGATGCCAAGAAAGCAAGAAAAACGATTCCTGTGATTGGATTAGAGCTTATAAAGTTGGTAGTCTAAAGTAAATAATCACTTTCAGGAAGGAAAACTCTTCCTTACCTTTCAGCCCTGCACTATTAAGCTGATTTGACTTTTTTGCCACTTGTGCCTTTTTTGCTTATGTTTTATTTCTATTTAGAAACTAAAATATATTTTATTATATTGAAAATGCAACTCTCTATAAACATGCATTTCTNGGTAGTCTAAAGTAAATAATCACTTTCAGGAAGGAAAACTCTTCCTTACCTTTCAGCCCTGCACTATTAAGCTGATTTGACTTTTTTGCCACTTGTGCCTTTTTTGCTTATGTTTGTATTTCTATTAGAAACTAAAATATATTTTATTATATTGAAAATGCAAACTCTCTATAAACATGCATTTTTCTAAGGCTTTAAAACAGCAGATTGCAGAGTTACAGGAGGATCTAAAACGAAAAGAGGCAAAATGGTCAACCACCCATCGACGCCTGAAAGATCAAATAGAAGCTTTAGTAAATGAGAATTTTGAGCTAAAAGAGGAAATCAGGATTATGGAGAAGTTTCGTCTAGAAGCCTGGAAGAAGGTAGAAGCTGCTGGAAGCAAGAAGAAAATAGAAAATCCTGGAATGAGTCTAAATAGAGCAGAATCTGTAAGTTATTAATCTCGGTGCTTTAAATACATTCGGGTGAATACTGGTATATATACTCTGTTATATACTTGGACTCTAATAGCTACAATTTAGCTGTTTACTTTTAATTTACTGATTTGGAGAATACACTAGTGGTGACAGACACAGAATTTTGTTCATCTCATATTCTCAGCAAATGTCAATGCTTACAATGTGCAGCATCCCTTTTGTTGAGGAACTCATCTTGGAAATTAAAAATTATGCAAGTATGAAAGAAAAATAATTGATGGAGTCTAACCTGTGAACCTCTGCCCCTTCAGGATCAACCAGGCAAACCAAGCAGTTCATGACTGTTTAAAGCAGTTATATTAAGTTTTGCAACTGTAACTATTATTCTGGATTGCTTGCATCAAGTTAACATTCTGGAGTTGTTGATAACGAGGGAGTTGATGGAGGAAGAGCTCCAAAGTGCAGCTTGGGCTACATCACATAAGCCCTTCTGCTGATAAAGTCTCAAAACTGTATAGTTTGTGAAGAAAGCTTCCAGTAAATTTCATGTCATATGGTCTATAAATTTTGTTGACTCTGTATGAACAGTTGTGATTACATCACATAAACCATAAATACTTCCTTTCTTTTAGTGTCTACCAAATAGAGGCCCAAAAAGTCGAACTGCATCTCCGCTTCTTCCAGTACAGAAGTGCAGCAAGATAAATGGCAAAAGCTATTCACAGGCAAAAGGTAAAAATATTTGTCTATGCAGAGAATTCTGTTAAAGTCTTTAAAAAAAATGAATGTGCAGTTTACTTTGTGGAGTTCATCACCACCTCAAAAGGGGATAGAGTGAGAGCTGTTATGGTCTTGAGCATATGGATAAATACCTCATAGGGATTCTGGAGAAAGCTGTGATGAGACCAGTTTTGGAATGAAAAATGCTTCTGGTCATACTTGGTGGTCTGGACCACTGCAGAAGCTGCTGTCTGTAATCAAAAATGACATTCATCACTGGTGTTCTCCAAGCTACATATATTGGTTAGATCAGATTCACAGAATGGTTTGGGTTGGAAGGGACCTCAAAGATCATCCAGTTTCAACCCCTTGCCATGGCTGACCATGAGCAACCCCTAGACCAGGTTGGTCAGAGCCCCATCCAACCTGGCCTTGGGCCGTTCCAGGAATGGAGCATCCTCAGCTTCTCTAGGCAACCTGTTCCAGTGCCTCACCGCCCTGACAGTGAAGAATTTCTTCCTAATGTCTAGTTAGAGTGTGTTGATAGTATCAGAACTGTTCTGTCTCTTCAGAACCTTCTGTGACCAGGATCTGTAAGCATATGGGAAATGCTGTGGCAGGTGTTCCTTGTTCACAGTTAGGAGCAAAGGCTGTCTGCCTTCCTAAGGGATAATCATATATGGAAAGTAACTGTAGGCTACTTTTTTACACCCTCTGACAGCTCATCCAACCATCCTCTTTTCTGTTAGAGGACTGTGTTCCAGAACTGAAGGTAGTTTTATTTCAGTAATTTTATAGGAGAGACATGGAAAAAATATGCTGATCAGTTCCTGTTAAAAGCTGATACTCATCTCCCTTTGTTCGTTATAAGGTGTAACTAATAATGTTGTCTAAATTTCTAGGAGGGGCAAATCCTTTGTAAATCTACAGAGATGAAATAGGAAAGTGCATTAAATATCCGTTGTAATGATTCTTCAGTTCTAGCTACTTGCTGACACACAAAGCAATGGCAGTGATTCTTTTCTGGGCATGTGCCTATTCTTTTAATACCCCACTTTCAGTTTCTACTGCAGTTAAGAAATGCGGGTGTCCTGTACAGCTTGACCTCCTATAAAATTGTAACTCTTAAACCATACTTTAATTTCTCTGTCCAATTTAACTATTACGTGTATCTCAGTAGGAAAACTTTCTAGAACACCTGCATCAGGACCTGCTAATGACAGAAACAACTCTGAGGCAATGACAGCACTAGAAGATTCTTCTCAGACTTTTATGGTAGTAAGTCCTGTGTCTTGATTTGATTTTCAAAGCAGGGAACGAAAAAGTCTAAAACAGAAAAGTTAATGAGTATTTGGAGGGTGACTGATGGGGCTGTTGACTCATCTTTTTATATTCTTCAGCTTTTATTGTCATAACAGAAGATGGCTATGTACCAGTCTATGAGGGGTGTTTTACCTTGTCTAGTAGTTGCATTATTCTTTGGCTCAGGAAAAAAACGAAAGTAGTAATCTCTCACTCTTTGGAATTTTGCAAAATGTTTTATCTTTTGGGAGAGTATATAAAGATGGATGTTCATGCTTCATGTAGGGCAACTGTGCAAGGATCTTTTAAATAGTTTAATTAATTCTTTAGAGAACTTGTTTCATACAATGATGTGGATTTCTTAAGGAAATTGAGCATCATGTTACAGCACCTCACTGAATTCCACTTTAGTCCAGACTACAATTTGTAACCACAGATTACAGATAACCAACGATTGCTCAGTCTCCATCTCTTGTACCACTTGAATTCTACTTGGAGTTGCTTAAATGCCAGATTGTGTTTATGCCTCCCCATACTTATCTTCCTTCTGTGATGCTCCTTTTTTCCTAAAATACCTGTCAGCCTAGGAAAAAAGCATATAAAGACAAAGCTTGATTTGAATTTTTGCTTGTCATCTCAGGACACCTCTCCTAATGAAGCTTATGTGTCACTACCATCTGCTCCTGCATTTACAGGCAGTGAAGAGATACAGAGAGAAACTGCTTATCCTGATGGAAAGGTAAAATGAGAGCTTGGTGCTCGGAAATTCTGGAAGACAGCTGTTGGGAAAGATGAGTGAGAATGTGAATGTGAGGGCTCAATACTGACCTCACTCATGTTTTCATTAGGTTGAAAAGGTTTTGAAAAATGGCTGTCACCTTATATTTTTCCCAAATGGAACAAGGAAAAAAGTGGGCTCTGATGGGAAGACCGTAACTATAACCTTCTTCAATGGGGATGTGAAGCAGATTATGCCTGATCAAACAGTGGTAGGTATCCTAGATCTGTATTTTCCAATAAATACTTATTTATCTGCACGTTTACACTCATTTAAAACTTCTCATTAATTACACTAAACTATTGTCTGCAGATTTATTATTATGCTGATGCTAAGACTACTCACACTACATACTCTGATGGCTTAGAGGTCTTGCAGTTTTCGAATGGACAAATAGGTAAAGAAATCATCTAACCCAGCTGTCACAATTATTGCCCATATATAGATATGCATTTATGTAATAAGCATATTGTCTCAAAATACATTTCAGAGAAGCATTATCCTGATGGCAAGAAGGAAATAACCTTCCCTGATCAAACAATTAAGAATTTATTTACAGATGGCCAAGAAGAAAGCATCTTTCCCGATGGCACCATTGTTCGTGTGCAGCGGTGAGCTTTTCCTTCCTGGGTCCCCTGGCTGGGCAGGGGATGGGAGTACCTGGGGCTCAGTGACAGGGGCAATAGATGGTGACAGGTGTGTTTCTACAGCTCCTGAAGGTTTACATTTCAATGGACTGTACTGCAAACACGTATTTACTGCTCAAGTTTTGGGTTTGGGTTGTTTCCGTTTTTTTGGTGTGGGAAGCAGGTGACTGACAGCAGATAACTGATTACCAAATTACCAAATTTTAAACTTCCCTTGGCCTCTAGCAGTGATGGATTTGATGCAGATAAAAGTGCAGTGGAGGCTCTCAAGTATAAAGAAGTCGTATCAGTTTTGCAGAAACAGGTTTTTGAGTATGAACCAGCTGAGATCTTTAACAGATTTTTCCACAAATACTGTTTTTAAGAGTCTTCTTTCCTTTAGGCTTACATATCTGATGCTTGTTCTGAGACTAATAATAATCCTTGGGGTGAATTTGGGT
>VZTT01034344.1:88647-182717 GCA_013400855.1 Buphagus erythrorhynchus | reverse complement strand
CAATTTATGGAAGATTAGTAGAGGCATAGTTAATCATTCAAACTAGCTACAGGTTTCTTAGAAATATTCAAATTAATGAGTTCTACCTTTTGATCTTTCTGGCTGCAAATCCCTTTGGAATTGATGCCAATTAGGATTTAGTAACAACTTGGTTATGAACATGGACCAGAGTGTGCATATATGTGGCACGTGTGAGTGCACACCTTTACATATGTGAGTAGGTGTCAGTGCCCCTGGAAAATGGCACTTGGTCAGTTAAACCTGTTCTGATGTCAACCAGTTTTGAAAGTGGACATCTCCACTTAGAGAGGAAATGCAATAAAAAAAAACCAGGGAGAGTAATAAGCAAACAAGGTTCTGCTTTATCATGCACAAAGCTGTATATTGCTCATTGCCAGTCTGATGCTTTTAGGACAATTAGATACAACTTGTGTTTTACCTACAGTGAAGATGGGGACAGTATCAGGAAATTAGGTGACCTTGCATACTCTTCACACTTTTGAGAAATGTTCTTGTCTTTTAAAAAATGAAATGTGTTCTAGCACCAAATCAACTGCACCAGCCCAAGGCAACATCAAGTAAGAAACTTTCAGAGAAGCACTGACCCAGCTTAGAACTTCACTCTGTGTATAGGGAAAACAGGAGCTAATTAGAGCTTTCTGATACTTCACAGCTCTTGTACTGACATTTCTATGTGCCCACAGTGGTACCATTTCAAACCTCCTTGCAGAGGCCCATGTTGACCTGTGTGTGTTGCTGAGTTTCTTTGCATAGTCACTGACTTGCCTGAATTGAAATGTGTTGTTGGTTTGCAGTATGAACACCAGTAAGAGCTGTTTTTCAGAACTGAACAGGAATAATATCAAATTCTCAGTCATGCCACCCACAGAAATATGCAGTTTTTGGTATGGTACCACTTGTTTCAACTGAACTTCCTTCTTCTTTACCTGTTTCTGAATGACTGGAGGTTATTTTCTTCCTGGTGCCTCACAGTCTGTGGCCTTTTCATCTCCTACACTTATAATTTACTAGTCTGAAGCTGCTTGTGTTGCAGATTTATGTGGATTTGATGTGATGTTGAGTTTCCTATATCCACGTAATTTTTAGAACATTTCTTCTTTACCACCCTTTAGTCTCAAGGGAAAAGATTGATTGGATGCCATGAGCCTTGTTTCCCAAGCTACATGAGCATCTGTAGTCAAATATGAGTGTCAGGGAGTGTGGATCAATACACCATGTTGTATTTCTAAGGTGTTATTCTTTTCCCTACTCACAGTCTTCTGTTTTCCTGAAAACTCAGTTCTGACTCTCAATGTTTGAAATTTGTTCTGTAGAAAATTTCTAGTTACAATACTATGAAACCTGACAAAAGCTTTTCTTGATTTCTTCTTGTAAAATTCTGAGTGCATAGCAGTGTATCTATGTCTCAGTTGTTGGCAGCTTAAACTGAAAAATGGGCTTTTCTAGTAGTCATCTTTTCAGGGAAGAGCATTGCTTGTTTTCAAATTCAAAACTATGATCTGCTTGTCACAGGCAGAACTGAGACCCTGGTTCCAGGTATGGTGCAGGCAAAGGAGGAGATTTTACTTATATTTGTATTTTGTCTTATAGCATAGGTGGAGAAGTAGCAAGAGGAAATGAAGGCAGCTACGTGGGGAAACATTTCCGCATGGGATTTATGACAATGCCTGCTCCTCAGGACAGACTGCCACACCCCTGCTCCAGTGGCTTCACTGTCAGATCCCAGTCTCTTCATTCAGTTGGAGGCACTGATGATGAGAGCAGCAGCTCTCGAAAGCAGCCACCTCCAAAACCGAAGCGAGACCCCAACACCAAACTGAGCACCTCATCTGAAACAGTCAACACTGGAACAACAAGCAAAAGTGGGAAACTACCGGACAGGACTGAAGGTAAGCACTGTAATTCTTTGGAAAAAAGGGGGGTTGATGAACCAGTCTTAAGATTATCCTGTTGGATTTAAGAATTACATATATGTTTCCAAATGTGTGTAACAGTGCCAGTGCAGGTACCCTAGACCACTCATGTCTAAATGTTGGACCAACTATCCAACTGTTCTGGATAGTTTTGCCTTTGGCATTTGTCACAGAACTGCACCACTTACATGGTCGGGATGTATACTGGAGAATGGGTTGAATTTATTCAAAGTGAAGGGGAGAAGAGATTGCTGTCAGCTGGAATGTAGGCCAATGTTATCTGCCCACCAGCCAAGGACCACTGACCATATCATTAGCATGGTGCAAACCATAGCTCTGGAAAGGGTTCTCCTCGTCAAAGGAGTGAAGAACAGAAATTAATAAAAAGAATACTGCATGGCCTTGAAACTCCACAGCAAGGAAATGCCATCCAACAGTAAAAATTTTAGCCAGGATGATATAATGGATTGCCCAAAGCTTCTGTTTGTGTCTGAGTCTACATTTTCTCTTCCCATTCCTCCCAGTTACATTTCAACCAGTGCAGCATTCAGAAGAGAATTAACAAATAGTTTTAGTAGGGATATTGCTTCCTTTCTGTGCACTGCTAAAGATGAGCTGACGCTGTAGGGATCATCTCTTTCCTTTATTCCATGCTGTAAATACATTCTGTGCAGCAGTAGGACCAGCTGTACTCTCCCCTAGGAGAGATCAGGATGGCTCTGCTTCACAGTGTGAAGTGTAGGAAGGAACCCATAAGGACAAATGGTTTTGATTAGTGCTGGTGTCTCCACTGCTGAGTTTCATATCAGTTTTGACATCCAATGCAGCACGTTGTCCTCTTTGTGTGTATCCCTTTGCTTGGTGTTGTGGCCAGAAATACTTGTTAGCTACATTCATGCTATCACCCCCTTTAAGCAAATCTGATTTTAAAAATTGTCAATGATAACAAAGATGCCAGTGAATGTGTAAATCATGGTGACACATATGCCTATGATTGTGAAGTTGAACACAAGTGCTGAACAAAGTCGTGGATTTATTTATGCTCTTGGTAGTTTTTGTGCATATGACATTTTCCATTACTTCCATAGCTTGTCTTCTTCAGCGACCATGACATCAACTCCACCCAGACAAACATGACAAATGCAAGCAGCTGTCCTTAAAAAAAGAAGTTTTCCACAATTTTACTCGACCAAAGCCTACACAGAAACCATTTAACTTTGAGATTTAAATTGTCATATCAGAAAGTCTTTCAAATTTTAATTTCATATCAAAAGAGAATGCATGGCACAAACTTCTTGGTCTGATATGGTCTGAGGTGAAAGGCTGGAGCTCTTACATTACTCAAAACTTCTTTTAAAAAACACACTTTAAAGTATTTTTATAATTCTTTAATATATTTCTGAGCACTCTTTCTCCCTGAATCTGCCCAACCAGAATCACCAAGACTAGATGAAGTCTGTTTTGCAGACACTGTAGTATGAAAGGGTTTAATATTTTCTAACTTGTTTAATGACTGCTCCTGCAAGTGTGCATTGAGTCACACAGTGCATGGTGCTGTTCAGAATAGCTGACCTTGCCACTACCTCTAGGATGATTAGGAATGGAGTGTCTTTTGCATCCATATCCCAGCCCTTTTCTTCATTTACTGAGACCAAGAGAACTTGACAGACATGAAATAGAAATAATAACGATAATGATAATTGAAATGCATCCAAATATTTTGCCAGCCTCACAGAAGTTATGGCAGACCCCTTAAGCAGCCTTTGTCCTCACAGAACTAGATTTTCTTCAGCCTTATTGTCATTCTGGAAGGTTCTGAAAATTTTGTTTCCTTTCCCTCATCTTCTTCTGCTATCTGAAATTTAAGTCCAAGGAAGGAATATCTAGTCATGTCCCTTCTGACAGATTTCAAAGTTTGAAATTCGTTGACATTTCTGTTTCCAAAGACACTTTTCCTCCTCCACTCCATGCAGGTTGAGCTTGATCTATCCCATCACATGAGGTTATGAGTGACGTGTGGTGCTGTAGCCTTGTTCACTCTGGCTCATCTGTATGGAAATAGTAGTATAGCAGAGTCCAAGTAGAGCACCTTGGATTCTCATTATTGGAATAAAGATCTGAATATTCATAGCAAGATCTCTGGAAAGAATTGATGGATGAGTAATACTCCATCACTAGCATAAAAGATAACACCTAAATATTACCTTTCAGTGTGAATAAATGCCTTCATGGAGCATTAAGAATCTCTATGATATTTCATTTATGAGATGTATTATGTTCATTCTGCTGCTATGCATGTAGAGCAGCAGTGGGCACTTTCAGGCTAAAATGAAGAAGTTCCTGGAGGTTTTTCAACGGACAGAACCCTTTGATCACACTGTTGTTTTTGTGTGTTCAGAATGCCTGCCCTGCTTCTATGTATACTGGGGTTTCACCAAGGAGTTCAATACATAGAAAGATCATATTGTAGGGGTTTTTTTGTTTGATTTGGGGTTTTTTTAAGGGACCAGTCAATTTTTTGACACAGATATACTCAAGGGTGGTACAATATGGAGTTTAGATGAACAGACTGGATCGCTAAGATGTTTTGCTCTCACTAGGAGAGGCTTTGCTATCACCTGTGTACTTCAAGGTAACATTTGTTTTGATGAATTTTCACAGTAATCTGGCTAATATAGGAATGTTTATATAAAAACTATGGTCATACATTGATGAAAACCTCTAAAGATGAGCAGGACAGATGGAAGTCAAAGTTCATTACCTGCAGTTTGATTGATACAAATATTAGACAAGCTTTGTCACTGAATATGAAATTATTACTGTTGCTCTAAAATTAATTCCCACAAATTTAGTATCTGAAATTTTGCTCAGAGAATTCCTGTGAAGCTCTGATTCTACTAGTCTTGGTTTTTTGTGGGCCATTGGTTATGTTTTTACCTTTGTAGCAGTTCTCATTCTAGTAGCTTTAAATTCAAGGTATTGTAAGTCTGCCTCTTCCCAATTTCAGGTGAGAAATTCCATAGGATACAATATTCATGTTTTCTTTTGGATGTCTTTGAAAGCTCAAGTCCAAGAACAGGAAGGTTAAACTTTCAGTCACTGTTGTCTATATTGTACCCAAATATTTGTCTATGCATGTGTCTCACACATTTGCATGCATTTGTGGTATTTGCAGGCTGAATGACTACAGCCTTTTCCAGGAACTATGGAAAATAATGATGAAAAACCCTATTGTTTCTCCATCAACTACCATGGAATCTCTACAAAGAAGTTGTCACAAAATTGTTCCCAGCTCAATTATTTTATGGTTGTGCAGAATAATTCAGACTATAATGTCTGTTGTCTGACCCTGTGGCTACTCTGAAAAGGAATTTGCTACATTTTCTAGACAACCAGGAACAGCCTCATCACTCCTTTTTATTAAACATGTTTACTTTTTACTTTTTGATAGTGATCTGGTTTATACAAACAAAAGCAGTAACTGATAGCAACTTTGATGCTCTTTGATCATGGTGAAATCAAAATATTAAATTTATCATAATATCTGCCATAACATTAGATTGGTTTGATTGTGTCTGATTTTACTGCAGAAGGGGCAGAAGAAATTTGGTCATGAGCTCGAAGGACCTTTTCCTCCTGAAGCACAAATAGCAGCAGTAACACCCACACTGATTCTGTGCACTTTTCCTATAAGTGCTCTGGCCTCCATCTTTGTGGGAGTGTGAGAATCTTCCCTTAGGTTGCAGTGACACATATTGATCCTGTCCCTGTGCCCTCAGCAGCGTGGCAACACTTGGGTTTGTTTTGTTCACCCCAGCCTACCTTGGCTCTGGCTGAAGGAACCCTCTCCAGCCTGAAGGTATCCTTCTTCTTAACTTGACTTCAGCTTTGTTGCTGTGTTTCCACACTTTGTGTCCCTTCTTGTGCTTGAATATTCCATTTTTTTACTCTTCTGGCTGCCTCTCATATGCACCCACCGAACGCCTTCCACCTAATGCATTTCTCCTCCGTGACAGATTTCTAGAAAGTGGTTTTTTAAAATGTGGGTTGTCTTTTCTTCAGAGTTTTCGAACTCTGGTAGGAACAGCAAACAAATGGAGCTGTGCCCCATGCATCACACATTGGAAGTGAGAAGTATTCTGAAAAGGGTAATTTAAAATAACATTTCAGTGTGGAAGGCATATATAATCTTGATCCTGAAAGGCTCTTTATTGAGAAAATGCAGGAGTGTAATTAATTGATTTGTTTTCAGTGCCCGATCTCACAGAAAAAGGAAGTAATAAAACAGTATAATTGGTTGATGTAACCAGCCTTAAGCAGTGTTTTTTGATATGATCACTGCATGTCTACAGATCTGCTGCAGTGCAAATAAAAATTAAAATATGTAAGTGAACTGCATTTTGAAAATTAATTTTTTGTTAAAATTCTGCTTAGTAACATGGAGTACTACACTATATAAAGAAATACACATGAAATATATAATTTAATTATAAAATTTAATTTATGTCTGCATAACATTCACATGTAATGAAAAAGCAGATTCTGTATACTTGCGTGTACATACGAACATGTGCACACAGATACCAGCTAAAACTCAGAGTAGCATTTTCAAAATGAGCCGAAAGAAAATTTACCTCTGATGTGACAAAATACTTGCAGGGGACCCACCTCTTGAACCCACTCTATTTGTTTAATGTTTTCCTTCCAAGTGTCTTGGGAAAGAAGATATCCCTCTTGCTGCTGCCTTCTAAGCCCTTGCAGTGAGCTCAGCAATTTCTAAAGGTGGGCAGCCTGTAAGGAAAATTTTTCTCAGGAGAAAAGCAATTACAGTAACTGTAACTGGGCTTGCAGTCCAGCTGGTCTCTCTCATAAATCTAGTTTTCTGTCAGCTAGACTGGTGGCTCTTCATTGTGAATTTGAACTTTTGCAACTCTCATTAAGCAGAGTTTGTATTAAAGGGATTTAGCATTTTTGCTGGTTTTACACAGAGCTGGTTTCCTTTTATTTCCTACGTTAGTGAATAATGTATTTAACCTGAACTTTGAAATAGTGTCCTCTGTGGTAACCATGACATGTCCTTCCTTATAGCCAGATCTTATTCCCAGATCTTTTCATCCATGCCTACCAAAGGAAGGAATATCATTAATGAGCCCTATCCAGACCTAACAAGTCTAAAGGGACTGACAGATGAGTTCTGGTGGGTTGACCTGTGGGCAGTTTCAGATGCTCGTACTCTGGGCTGTGTGCTTGGCCTCCTGCTGCCTTAGAGCCCACTGCTGACACAGCTTAATGCAGTGCTTTAGGGACATGTCTTGGAGGCACAGTGCTGCTGCAGCCATGCCAGGGGCTATGGCAGAGGAGTGGGGAGGCAGGGCTGGCGAGCAGCATCCTGCAGTCAGTCAGAGCACTGTGCAGTGAGCACCAGACTTGTGCCATGGCTCTTGCAAGGAGCTCCCTTGCAGCGAGGGCCACTTGTCACTGTGGCCTGCAGTGCTGCTGAAGTGGGGATGTGGGCCTGGGGACAAGAAGGGCAGCATGGCAGAGCAGCACAAGGGTGTGCTGCCTCCTGAGCTCCAGCTTCAGGGCATCCTCCCAGGACATGGGCTCCTCAGCCAGGTGCTCAGTTTGAGCTGCAGAGGGCCACTGTGCCTGAGAGGCCTCAGTGCTTGTATACTGTGCACTGTGTATTTTACAGCTCATTTTCCTCTTCCCACAGCCTGCACTGTGTTTTGAGCACAGCCTTTTTCCCTGTGGGAAGCTGCAGCTTGGTTCACATTAGCTATATAGGTATAATGTGAGCTGATATTGAGCGTGTGTAGAGCAATGTGTATTCCTTCACATACCTTAATCTGATTCTTGATCTCAGAGCTGGCTTACCCATAATTGTTTGTATGCTGCTCTGTATCCCTTGCAGCCTGTGAGGCTCGAGAGAGCTTAACTTGAATTTGTGCACATCAGGAGAAGGGCTGGCACTGATGAAGGGAAAAGCCAAAGCCGGAAAAGTCAGAAATCACAGGCATTGTTGTCAGTAGCGTGAGGTGGAGTTGGCTTTCAACTACCACACCTGACTCCAGAGAAGTGTATGCCCTGTGTGTCCAGGTGGCATGGGGATGCACATGGTGCCTTCAGCAGTGTTGGAGCCATGCAATTCCTAATGGAACCCTGGCATCTCTTTCCCTTTGCTCAGTCCTTCCCTTCACAGCCTCCTTGCTGCCCCAGGGATCAGGAGGGTGGAGCATTGTCCTGACTGTGCTGGGACTCTGCCCAGCAGCTTGTTCCCACTGACCTGCATTCAAGCAGGTAGGACTTGGCAAAGATTTTGGTCTGTTCTCTAGTATTTAATAACTTAGAGATTTTCAAAGGCTTTGCATTTTGGAGTGTTGGTGGTGGGAGTAGTTTTTCAGTGCTTTGGGATTTGATTTTCTCTGCCTTTGCTGAGATTTCAGTTTGCCCCTCCCTGCAGCAAGTCGATTTTCAGATTGCAGCTTCCAGAGCTGATTTACTTCCCTGCATCACCTCCTTCAGCCCTTCATCTTTCCAGGTCTGTTTCCTCATCCCTCAGATAAGCAAGGGAAAGGGGAAAGGAGGGAATGAACATAACAGTTCTTATAGCTGTTATAATAGCTTTCTGTGCAGAGCAATGAACACAATGTGATTTTTGGAAGGATTTATAAACAAGTTTTGAAGCCACACAGGGAATATGTTCTTACCCTCAAGACACATATGCATAGTCGTTAATGTTAATGGAAGCTGCAAGCATTGAACAGAAAATAGACCAGGCAGTGGTAAAAGACACGAAGCTTTGTTACCCACTTGGGAATCACACAGTGCCCAGGACTTGGCAGTTGGTACTTTAGCTGTGTTCTGCTAGTCTATCCTGTGTACTTAGTGACTTTTTTTTAATTCTTCTTAATTTAACAAAGCTGCTTTATATATTCCCCCTTGCTCTTTTCACGATAGGATGTTGCTCATTTGCAGAGACTCTGCACCTAGGTTAAAAAAGCCCAAAATTAAATGTGCAGCTCCCCTGCAGTACAGTTATTGCTCTGCTCTCAAGGGTGATGGAAGCTGTGATGTTCTTGATAATGGAAAAACCTTAATAATGCGAGTTCAGGGAGTGTTTTGCTGATTTACCATATTAACTACAAATGCAGCCAGTCCAAGAGGAGCTGCCTATCCTCAGCTGAGGCCAGCAAGCTCTGCTAAACATTTGTGACTCCTGCTGTGAGCATGTGGGCTTTTCTGCACACTCAGTGCAGAGCACTGGTGCTCCAGGGCTCAGGAGAATTTATAAGCCTGGTCACAACCCCAGGTCCAAACTGCTGAATTCACATCATTCTGCCCTGGAATTAGCTGAACCATCTCAGACCTAAGAGCAGTGTTGGGCATAAAGCAGACAGACTGTAGGGGAGATTTTCTCAGGCTGCTGTCTTCTGACTGTATAGGTCACTGTAGCCCCTGGACATGGCAGCAAGGCAAGGAAATGTGAGCCACTTATTCATGCAGTTACCTGGGATCTAGGACAGAATATTAGTACAGGTTTCACATCATATGGAAGCTACTAGACTGCTTTTAGAGCCAACCCACTCCTGGAAGTACTTCAGATGTGCTCTTTGAGGTGTCTGAATCAATAATGTCTGCCAGGAAGACCAGAGTGAAGAGGGAGTCTCTGAAGAAAGCTGAAGCATGGGTGGTCTTGTTCACTGCATGGTTAATTTGCAGCCCTGATAGACAGACCCTATGTAACTGTAAGGTTATAATATCAATAAATCTATTCATTGTCAGCAGGTGACTGTAAGTCATCATATTTGTGATTTTATTTCATTTTTTGTTTTGTTTATGCCTCAGGGGACCATAGTACTGAAATATTATGAGCTGAAATACTATGAAATACTAGATTCTTGCATTATTTTGCTTCACTGAACGGCTCTGAAGTCAGGGCCAGGAGAGGAAGGGAGGAGAAATCCAGGTTAATTCTCTTGCCTTATTTTGACAGCACATCACAAATTGTTAAGTAAAATGAAATGCCTCTAAAACTGCAAAAATAACAATCTGAGAATACTCCTACTACACTTCTGTTTCACATACTGTCCTTGGCATGTTTTTCTGTTAAAGGCATTGTGGACAAATGAGTAAGTGCTTGAGGGATCAGACTGAAGTCTTAATGCCCCTGTTTACTCTTAGAGCTGGTCTGTGATAATAGATGTGTGTGGCAAAATTCATTTGGAATTAAAGAAAAAAAACAAAAAACAGCTGCACTTTTTATTATACAGCAAGTACATTGGATTTCCACCTCTTTGTCTTACCTTATTTTTAACTGGTGCCCTAATTCTCTTCTCATTTTTACAACCAAATGAGACAAATCCTCATGAAGTGAAGCACGACTACCCTCTCAAAACATTTTGTGCCCCCTGCACTCATATTGGCTTTACTAGGAATGCACAGTGCTTACAGAATCACATCTCAAAGAGATTCAAGTTTAGCTCCAGGTGAGATCCTGTCATGGCCAGCCTCTGTTTCATTGGTAGGTTCTTTCTGATGACTGTTTGAATATAGTAGTCTTGGTTGGTGCACTGGTTTGCTGCTTTCATCCCTTCCACTTGGCTTAATGCTGGATGACATCAGGCAACATATGCCTGACATGCTGCAACTGTGTTTGGCACTTCATGCTTTTCTGCCCGTCCATGTGCAAACACTGCTGTGCTGGGGTAACGTGCACGGCACTGACAGCTCCACAGAGCACAGCTTCCTTCTTGCAGTGCCATCAACTTGCCTGGCACAACAATGTACCAGCCTGGGCTTTTCACAGATGCAAAAGGGCAAAATATAAAACAATGCACAAATAATTTTGGTGCTGATTTTAGTGGCAGTAACTTTGAACCGCCGGCATGTCAAATGAGAAGTACATGTCCCAAAGTCTGATGTGCTTTGGAGCTAGCTGCTAGTTCAGGGTGGGGAAAGGCTTAGAAATGGGCAGTAAAAAGCTGGAGCATGGTGCACTTGACATCAGCAGAAGCTTAATATCCATTTCCAGTACACTGGTATAATATTTGCCATGGTTCCCATAATTTCTCTGAGATAATCATGAATAATACTCTACCTTCAAATTCGCTGCCCTCTTGCATATAAGGATTGAAGAATTATAGATCCCTTTATGCTTAGTGGTAAAATGAATACTACAACTACAGGACTTTCTGAGCATAAACATGCCTGGAAAAAACAGCAGTATTACCTTTGGGTTGTTGGCTCTAACGGTGCATTGTGGGATTAAGGAGATTGCTGGCATTCTACCCTCCATGCATGACTGCAAATGGAACTCTCTCCCATTTCCTCTTGGTAGAATACAAACGGATGGACTGGCTATAAACCTTGCCTTAGAATCACTGGGGTGATGCCAGAAGTCTCAGTTTCAATGGAGTTAGGATTTTGTTTATGACAATGGAAGTCCCTTAATATTTGAATTTTGGTGAATAGGATAGTAAGTAATCTCTTGATTAAAAGAAAAAAAATCCACAACCAAAAAAGCAAACATACCAAAGTGTGCCAAGAACAAACATGAAGCTATAGAACTAGTGTGGATGTAAAAGCTTGATAAGATGTCTAGCCTACTTATTTTCTTAATTGGGAGTGTTTGCAAGCAAAGGCATGAAAACTCAAAATGTTCTATGATTCTGAATTTGTTATTTTCTGTTAAAGGTGAAATAATTTTTACTGATGGTGTGGCCAAATATCTGCTGTGACTCATTGCCATATGATCCCAGTTCTGCAAATGCATGCTTGCATGTCAGTAAGGGTTATGCCGAATGGAGACTTTGTAAAATAACACTAAGCATCATCTCCCAGGGGTGTAAGTGGAGGAACAGCCACTGGCTCAGATGACCTTGAGCATTTCACTTGTCCCTCAGTGTCACAGATTCCTGCTTTGTATCACACAGATAGTGACAAAAGCTTTGTTTAGTGAGATAATTTGCAATCAGTTTATGATGAGAATATTTGTGCTCATATTGAATATTTGAGCTGATGGGACACTGCTTTTGGGACCAGCACTGTAGAAAGAGGCTTTTGAGAGGAGAAGGAATATGTGAAAAACACTGTCCTTGCTAATGTGAAATTCCACACACCTGGCAGGGTTTAATTTGTGAACTTAGAGCAGTCACTGTGGAAACCAAGACTTCAAGCAGCCACTCAGTGTAGAACTCCTCGAGTTCCCTTTCTCAACCTCCTGTTGGTATCACTGATGCTGCAGAATGTGAATAAGGATGACAAAACCTGAGCTGCCATTATGGTGCAGCTCTGAAATGCTGAATGTCATGGGTTTACAGAACAGGCAGTCCCAGGAAATGGTGTGTAACAACCCCCACAGAGCTCAGGCTGTTCTGAGCTGTGCTCTGCCACAGACTGTGCCTCAGTGGTGGGGATGAATTCCTGCAAAGAGCTTCGCTTCTGAAAAACAACAAAATAAAACAGGCTGCAAACACTAGGTTATAGCAATAACTTCTGCTTTTCCCTTCCTTTTTGTGCTCCAACTTTGCCTTTTCATCCTCCATCTTGCTTTATGGGTGGAATAACGAGGTCAAGCCTGACATTTGTAACAGTAGATGCTTCTCCTAAAGCTTGTTTGGAGCTGCACAAAACACTGTCAAAATGGCACTGTCCACTGCAGTCATTCCAGGTGAATTTATGGGGATTAGGCCCAGATGATTGACCCTTGTAGATCAACACTATTACAGGCTCTACTACACTATCTGCAAATAAATTCAGGATGAAATGATAGATTCCAGGCACACAGAGAAGCTCTGAGTGTGAGGCAGCTGATAAAGTGTGGCCTGTCTGTAATTTTGTCAAGACTGTATTTAGAGTTGAGGAGAGAGGAGTCACCCCTATGGAGATGAAAGTAAAATTAATAGCTGGGAGGCATTTTTCCTAAAGCTGATTACAGTGAGTATTTCATACCACTCAGCCTCTGACCACAGTGCTGTTGCTGTTACTTTTCCAGGCAGTGCTGCCTGCCTGTGAGCTGCTCCAGCAGTGTTCTGTCCACTTCAGCTGTCATCATATTCACCAGAAAATGTTCGGTGACAACTTACAGGAACTGCTTTTGCAGGGTCACCCTGTGGCCTTTTGGTAAAGGAAAGAGTGCCCCTTTCACTGAACCCTTGTTCATTGTGGCTCATTTGTTTTCTGATGCTCCTGCTGTGGTGACTCATCTGACCCTGGCCATCAACCTTGTGCTTTGTTTTGAAATGTGAGCTCACCTGCTGGATGTGTCAGTCAGTGGCAGCTTTGTACAACTGCCTCAAGGAAAGAACTGTACAGAGCCCACTGAACTTCTGGGGGAGAGGGGGTTGCTGAAATCTGTTGGTTCCTTGTCGCTGGTGCAGGCACCATGGAAGCACAGGAGCCTCTGTGGCACTGCCGTGCCTGTGGAATAGCTGGACACAGCACATCTCATGTTGAAGTCTCCACGAGCTCAGTGCTCTGCACAACACCACCTTGGTAGGCCTGCCAGTTTGATTTAATGGGCTTTAATTATTTTAGAAACTCGGCAAACAGATTGTTACTTATATAAGCAAATAATGCATTTGACCTACTTATGTTAGCTGTAAATAGAAGATAGGCATTGCTGTGGATCTGAAAAATGAGGAGTCTCATATCTCTGGATAAATTATTCAAGTCTTTGCATAGAGTTCTGGTCTGGTTGGTTGTGAACCAAAACAACAAATCAACTGAGCAAATACAGACTATTTTTCTAGATAAATAAAGTAGGTGAGTTAAACTTAGTTTCATTTAGTTTTTGATCTTGCTCTAGCTTGATTTCTTTCTTTACCATTTCTCCAGTAAATAATGTTGGAGTTCACTCTTTGGGTGCATGTCCTGGTTTTAGAAATTCTCCAGAGCCAGGAAGTCTTGCAGAGATTTGTTTCATTCAGTGTCTCTGTGAGCACTGGGACAAAGAGCCTGTGTGCTGTACCTGCTCCAAGAAGTTCATGAAAGTTCAGCAAATGATTTCCCACATTGCTGCCCTCAGCTGTCACAGCCAGTAATCAACAGCAGTGTTGTTTCTGTGAAGCCAGGAGCTGCATTCAGGCTGGAGTTTGTCTCTGTTTACAGGAGCATCCTGTAAAGGATAATACCAGGAGATAATACCACAGAAGCCTTCAGTGCCTTTGGGCAGCAGGTAACAGGAATTAGCAACTCAGCCCTCAAAGGCTCACTGCTATCGTGATGACCAAGCTCATGTGATGTGGGTGTCTAAGGCATGTCTTGATGGGACTTAGGTCTTCACACACCACCAGAAGCTCCCCTTCCTGGACAGAGGAGAGATCTTCTCTTTCTACAGGCCAACAGAATTGCTGCTGCACTTGCAGCCATCCCATGGCACAGCCTGTAAAAACTCAGAGCATCACCATCTTCTGTGTGATAGTCAGGGAATAGCTACAGGGTGGCTGCAGAGAGGGAGAAGGGGCAGCTAGTGCAGGGTGACAGCTCCATGAGAACTGCACCACAACAAAAATGCTGATTTAGGGAGGTGGGGAAGGCTTGATTGTTCTCCGTGTGAAGTGCAGTCAGTTTGTGGGGAGCTATAAGAATAGAGCAGTAGCAGTTAATTCACAGTAAAGCAGCAAACTCTTCAGGTTTCATTTTCCCAAAGTCAAGACTCCATAAATGGTACTATAAATTAGAAGGGCTTTACTGATGTTTCTGCTCTGTGGCTGTTTTACTGTACTCTGCTGTGAAGATGCTTAACCCCCCAGTACTCCAGCTCTGTACAGGTTCCTGCATGAGAGACACCACCAAACAAGCACATAGACTTAATTTGTCTGCATGCATGATTCAATAGTTCTGTTTGCACATTCTTCACTAATGATGCTCGTGATAGAGAAATTTCCATACCAATTGCCTTTCTCTAGAATTCCTCCAGAGTATATAGAGTTACAGAAATTTTTATTGTCACTGTAATACTGGTTGCAAAACCTGTTTTGCTTATTGCAGATTTTAGGATGAACCAGAACTTCAAAAATACTTGTTGCATGTGTGGGCAGCATAAGGATCTTTCCCCAGTAATCCTCCCACCTCTCTGTCCTCAGAGCCTCTTCCATTGGAACTTCTATAACTTAAACTCATGTAATGCCAGAGATCTGGCCCCTGGTGTCTGGTCATATTAGTTCAAGGATCTTTTTCTAGATGGGTACCCATAGAGTAACATAAAAGAAGTTACCCTGAGATTTTCATGTGCCACCATTTGCACTCAGCACATCTCTTTTCATGTAAAAGGAGGATGATTCAAATTGACTATTATTTCCTTTATTATCCAAAGTCTTGCTTTTTCTGCCTTACCAGGCCTGTGCCAACTGACAATAACTTTTAGCCTCAGTGAATAGTACAGAACAGTTTGATTGCAAATAATTTATAATTATTTCCCAAATACCCCTTTCTTTTTTTTTTTCTTTGCCTATTCAATGTTATCTGGAAAAATTTGGGACATCAATTGCTCATTCTTTAATAAGACAAGGATGTGAAGTTCAAAATATGGGAGAGCAGAAGGCTGGGCATTCAGGAGGAGACATTCCCTTTGTAATTTTTTGTAAGTTTTTGGAGATCTTTGCATTGTAGAAAAGGATAATTGGCCAGGTGAAGGTGCAGAGAAGTCAGGGCTGTGAAAGAGAAAACCTGGAAGTCAGTCTGCTCTGGAATGTGGCAGTTTTGGTAGGGACTCTCTGCACCATGCTGATACTGCAAAGGTTTTGACATATCCTCGCACCTCTGGGTCTGCCCTTGTCTTGATGCTGCAGAGCAAAGGGCTGGCAGCCCCTGCTGTGCTGGAAGGAGTTTCTGGCAGCAAGGAACTGGTGCCCTAGGCTGGCTTTTGTGAGCCCCAGAAAGGTATGGCTACCGTGGCATATGCAGAGTGTAAGGGGCTGTGGTGCTGGGGCTGGGAGTTCAGGTTTGTGGCCCAGATACACAGCCCTGAGCTGAACCTGGGAGCAGAATGTCTCCAACCAGCCTGCCAGCTGCAGTGGTTGTACTGCTGGAGCAATGCAAAACTGGATTTAACTGCAGCCCCTGATTCTGCTCTCTGTTGTACTGGTGTTTAATTGTGGAGTCTCACTCCCAGAGCCACAAGCTCTCCACCACTTTGAATTGAGCAGAAATCAATCATTTTAAAAGCCAAAAGGAGTCATAGCCAAAATAAAGGGACCTGAATACTTTTGAGGAAGTATCCTTAATCATAGCCTTGAGACATACAAGTAGCATGTCAGTATTATTTTATGACACCGACTTTTAGTCCTTTCATTTTCAGTATAGTTTTGTCCTCTTTAAATGCCCAAATAATTTCCAGTAAGAGCTAATAGATTCAGGAGGGGGAGGAAATGGGTACTGCTTGAAGCCATTGTGCTGAAACCACCTATTGCCTGTTTGAATTAATCAGATGGTCCTTTTATTCCTCCCATGTGCTTCCCTTCTTTTAGAGCATCTTTTAGGAAAGGAGGAGGTAACCTGCAGGGAAGAGCCTTATGTCCATGAGGACAATGCTATTTTGAGAGCCAGATTTTTTTCTTGAGAGAAATACATTCTCTGATGTTACTTCAAGCTACTGATGATGTTTCAATAATCATTTGCTAAGATGCATCTTTGTGTGTATATCTTATGGCTGTTCACAGTGTAGGAGCATTTGCCTTCAAACACTTCTTGGAGAAGAAAAGATGCATGTTCAACACTGCCTGTCTCCAATAGCTACATTTAATTTTTTTTTCTACTGCTGCTTTCCAATGATAGGAAGCCCTGTGCAAGTTTTGATATAAACAAATAAATTAAAAAAAAACACCACTCTTGTGTAAAATATCTTAGATCCTAACATGGCAGAAGAAAAATATTGGAAGTTTGCATTAGGAGATAAAATTATAGGTAAGGCCCCGTGGCCCATGAAAAGAGATGAATTAAACTCAGGTCTCCCGAGTGCCAATCTTCTGCACAATTCACATGACCGTGCCTTTTAAAAATCAGTTTCACTAAGACTATTCAAACTTCATCTACAGAGATAATGAAATCTAACCCAATATAAGCACTGGTGCACAAATGCACTTAAGATCCTGTGCAAGTAACCCCACTGGCATTAATGAAATGAACTGCTTGTTCATGGTCTTGAACTTGCACATATATCTATAGGCTCTGTACTACCCTAAAGCTGGATGTTCTCTTTAGAGTTATGTGATGTAAATCAGAATCTGTGCATCTGTGATTCAGTATCCAGCACATTCAGGATTTAATTAAAGAAATTCTATTTCCTTTCACTCCTGGAGGTTCTTTTTGATAGAGGTACTCCCCAAAATAGAGCAAGATTAATTCTTTCTGTATTTAAAGTCACATTTTTAAGAATTTTTTAAAATTTTAGGTCCCAAATCATTCCTTCATTGAATCTATAGCCTCTTGTAGAAATTGAAAGGGAACAATTTTCCTGTTTGTGGTTTTATTCTCTTTGTTACAGTGAACTGAACAATTCACTGGATTGGTCTGTGGAATGCAAAAGCTGGAAAATACCCAAAGGACAATATAAAATAGCGAAATTAATTTTAATTTTTAGATGTTTTCCCTCATTCCTTATACAGTGAGAAAATAATAAACAACAATCTAACAACATATTTTCGTGTTTCAATCTCTCCTTAAGGAATAAAAAGATACTGCAGAAGGATAATAGCAGAAGCATTGTTTATTTCCAAAATTAACTATGAAAGAGAGATTATCTGAGTATGTCTGAAAGCTATGTATAACCTTTGCACTACAAATATCTCATTTCAAAAATGTCATATTCTCCTTATTCAGTAGAGCTTCCATGAGCCTATTTTAGGCACTGTGCTTCTTGCTTCAAGATGAGACCTGGAGTTACCAGAGCTGCATCTCTTTTTTCCCTTGAAGTTCGTTAGAGCCAGATGGTTGCTTGGAAGGAGTGCCCTACTAAACACGGGGAGTTCACTTTTGTTTGCAAGGATCCTTGTGCCTCCTGTGGTAGCTTGGGTGGTTCTGATGTGAACAAGGAGGTGCTGGCACAGCATTCAGAGCTCTGAGCTGGGGCAGCTCCTGTGGGGACAGAGGACCATGGAGCCGGTGCTGAGCATCATCCCCTGAGCACCTCCCATGTGCTCAAACTCCTCGCAGGCCTGGTGCTGCCTGGTGTTTGTGTGTGTCTGCAATAGAAGCACTCACAAGAGGTTTGTGGTGCACTTTGAGATGGATTCTTGAGGAAAGCATTGTTTCTTTCCCTGGTGGGGGGAGAAACAATTCTCACTTTCATTTCGTCCACTTAGCTTTGGATCAGGGCTCATGTACTCTGACGTATACAAGTGGCAGAGTCTCAACACAAGTTACAGGCAACAGTTTCATCAAGGACATAGTAATTCATGTTGAAAAGCACTTAATTACTCCATGTTTAGAGCAGACAACACGGTAGGATGTGTATCACCAATATGCCACCGTAGTTTGCTTTTCATAGAAGTTTATGTTCCCAGCAGGCACTGAATGCTTTTTCTGCCTGATAAATGTCAAGTACTTTAAGCAATCTTGCCTATTCCTCCCTGGAGATTGCCAAATAATTTCCTTTCATTGGGTGTGGGATCTTGCCAGGGCTTCTGCACTCATGCACATCTATCCCTGCCAAATGTTGGAAACACAGGAACTGCACAAATACTCCCTGCTCCTTTCATTAGCCTTGGACAGCTCTTTTTAGCTGCAGGATTCCTGTTACTTTTCTCTGTTGTTCTGGGCTGGAGCAGTAGTTCATGATCCATATTCCATTAAGAGGTGTGCTGTAGAGTTCAGCCCTTGCCAGGGAGCTGTATTTCAGAGTAGAAACTGCTGTTAAATGAATTTAATTGTCTTACACCATAGCCTTCTTAAAGATAATTCCGTTTGCCTACTGAATGTCCTCCTGCAGCTGAGGGAGTTCCTAGTGGGTGTGAACAGTTCCTCTGTTCCTAATAATGATAAAAAGCTTTCTTTTTTATTAACTCTATCCATTTACCTCTGTATTTTCTCTAGGGAGTCTTATAGCAGCAAATGTTCATGCTCTGTGCAGCATATAGGAGATACCTTTTAAGATTTATAAAATACTTAAACAATTTCGTTTGAAATTTTAGTTTGAAAAGTCCAATTTGTCATGAAAGGTAAAAGATCTCAGTAACACACCATCTCCTGGAAATAGATGGTTTAGTAAAATAAACTACACAGAGGAAACATGCTTTAAACAGCAGATAGTAAGTGAATCACCTTGTCATGTTTTACCCTGTCTCATACAGCAAAACCAGGTCATTTGACCTTTTTGTTGATAATGTCACCAATATATTCTAGGCTAATGCTACATATCATGCAGTGGCAGATGAGGCTCTGTGTGTCATTGTGGTACTTAATTTCAACCCATGCAAAAATACAAGACTAGATGGCAGAATGTCAATTATTTTTCCTTGACATTTCTCATTTCCTTGTTTGTAATGTAATAACCTGTGGATGTTGTATATGGGAACTCCAACACCCAAGGACGAGTTTAGACCATGTAGCAGAAGCTCTTCAGCTGGATAAAAATTGTGAAAATGAAATGAGGGAAGAGGAAAATATGCTTTTTCTAGCAATTTTAAAACACAGTATTTTAGACCACTTTTGGCTGGTTTTAGAAAAAATATCAGTTAACATTAGCCTTGAATGACCACAACAAGATTAACTCAGCTTTGGATTATTTTGTCCATCGTTAACATCCATCCAGATAAAGACATCAAAGAGTGGGGTTGTGGCTGTAAGACAGAGCACATTCTCAGCATGACACCTGTGGCACAGAAGATGTAAAAGGCAGCACTGGGCACAGGGATCTGAGGAAGCAGAGGAGCAGGAAATGTTCCTTTCTCAGGTATCCATTAGTGATGGTAACATGATGCACGGGGAACTGAAGACTGTGAGAATCCTGTGTTTACAAAATACAGGACTTTCAAATGTAGCTGAAGTAGAGTTCAGGTCATGTACAACATGTTCACAAATGATCAGGCAGTTTGTGCCAATTTCATTGACTATCTCTTCATTTTAATGAGAGCAATCTGAATAAGATTGCTTTTGACAGGGTAGTGAATCAGATTAACAGAGGTTGGAGAGAGGGCTGAGATCAGGTTTATGCTAGTAGAATATATAAAAACATAATATACAAATAAGACACTAAACAGAAATGAAATAGTGATTTAGCTGGAAGCAGGCAAGAAAAATCTGCTAGTGTTGTCAAATACATCATGAGTAATATTTTTGCAAAGCCCAGATGATTCTGGTAGCCTACATCTTATTCCCAAAAGTCTAGCCTAATACATTCAAGAAAATTAATTTGGGTTAATTAAAAAGACAAATTTAAAATGCATTAGGATATATCCACATAGTGAAAAACTAACAAGCTACCAAACACTCTTATCTGTGGTAGCTTTTGCATGTCCCCAGCCTGCTGCAAAGTGGAACACATTAATTGGAACCATCATGAAAGTATAATATAATATTTGAGTCTTTTTTTTTCCCTCTTAATTCTGGCAAGATTTCTTTTGCATTTTGCTTTGTTGTGCCTTAGTTATGTGTTAAACTAAAACAAATGCTGCTAACAAAGAGTAGTCTCATTACTTTATATACGTACACATTCACAGCTCCTTATTCCTGAACAAAACATATTTATCATCTGCCTTTGCTGCTACACCTTGTGGGAATTGAACAGAAGTTATTTAGCAGATCATAGCAAAAGTGTGACAAAGTGATAACATAGTTTGAATTCTCCTCTGATAGAGGAGAATTCAAGCTATGACCAAACCATATTAGTAAGGTGCTTTAATGCAGGTGTCTTCCAGCTCTGAGCCAGCATTCTCCCAGACTCAAAACACTGTCTTTGAGCTGGCAGAGCACTGCCTTACTGCTGCCTTTAGGAATATGTTTATGGCTGTTTCTAAAAGAGGCTTTTCAACTCCATGAGTGCTGCCTGCCTGGTTTAGCATCAGACATTTGCTGGCTGTTTGCTGATGGGTCAGCAGAAGGTGTCTGGAAATTTCTATGAGCATTGAGTTCAAACTGGCAGATATGCAGTAGTGAATTACAAGGAGCAACAAAGTTTGGAAAGGCAGGAAAACTACCCTTCTAACCTGGCCACAGGTTTAGTTCTGTGTGTGTTTGTTTGTTTAAACTGGGGAACTTACCAATAAGGTATCAATTACCTTCTAGAAATATAAGCTAGGTTTAGTGTATGTGATGAATTTTGTTTCTGAACAAGTTTGTTGAGTCTGCTTAGGATAAAAACTGACTTCACTTAAACATTTAATGAGGCATTTTATTAACCCTAACATTTAATGAGATGTTTTATTAGCTCTTTATGCAAAGTGAACAAAATGCAATTTGCATGAGTTTCTTTATTGTTTAATTCATAAAGGATAATTTCCAAGAAACCCTTGACCTCTCATTTCAAATGAATTTCATCACAATGTTTTGATTTATAATTTCAAAGACAAGGTTTCTATAAGTAACCAGTGTGGAAAGGATCCAAATCTGTGAGATACTTTGTTATTCCTTGACATCATAGAAATCTGGTGAAGAGAGATTCACGAGATCCTAACAATAGAATGAAGTCCAGATAAATCACCAGGATTATCTCAACAGCAGATTTTGCAGTTTGTGTATGAGTATTTTCCTTCTCAGTTAGTGCTAAGACAATTGTTGTGCTTTATGCAAGAAGTTACTATAAATGAAAAGTTCTTGATTCATCACTTTGTCTCTGCAATTACCTCACTGTCATTCCAGTATGACTGTCCAGGATCTTAATTGTTCTTTTGGAGCCAAAAGCAGTTAATTTTGATATTTAGTGTTAATGTCGTTGGCAAGTTTTTGGGTCTCACAGTGATATTTGAAAAGTATGATATTTAAAAATGGAAAGTCCCCTGTCCCAAAGAGTTTGGGAAAGAACAGATGTCTCAGAGGAAGGGAAACGCTCACTAGTTACTTAATCCTGGAGTGTCAGAGCATTCTGGGGGAAGTCTAGGAGTGTTTTGAATTGAGTGTTATTTTTATAGTGTTCTATTGATGTAATACCAGAGAAAACCAGCAACAAGCTTGTCCCAGGAAATCCATTCCAGAATTATGACACTGTAAAGAGACCCTATGGTTGACAAATTGTGTTACAGGCATCTGATGAGTTTATGTTTTGCTCTATTTTCAGTGTCAGCCAAACCAAGACCTCACAGTGATGAGTACACAAAGAAGATTCCACCTCCTAAGCCGAAACGAAACCCAAACACTCAGCTAAGCACATCTTTTGATGAAACTTATATCAAAAAGCATGGCCCTATGAAGACAACCCTCACTAGGGATGCCTCACTCTCACAGGTCAGCAGTCCTGCTCCAGACACAGAGGAAGAAGAGCCTGTTTATATTGAAATGGTTGGGAATATTCTCAGAGACTTCAAAAAAGATGAGGATGACCAAAGCGAAGCGGTCTATGAGGAGATGAAATACCCTATATTTGATGATGTAGGCCAAGATTCAAAATGTCAATGTGAATATGACCATCACACTTGTTCGTCTCAGTGTGCTACTCCCACAGTGCCTGACCTAGATTTCGCCAAGTCTTCAGTGCCATCTACTCCCAAGGGCTTGCTTTGTGACATACCCCCGCCATTTCCAAACCTGCTTTCTCACAGACCTCCCCTGCTGGTGTTCCCACCAGCACCAGTGCAGTGTTCCCCGAATTCTGATGAGTCTCCTCTAACTCCACTGGAGGTCACAAAGCTTCCCGTCTTAGAAAACGTGTCTTACATCAAACAGCAAGCTGGAGCTTCTCCATCTTCACTGCCACCTCATACACCAGGCCATCAAAAACTGGAGAAAGACCAGACAGTATCTCATGGAACTAGCACCCCTGGGCACACCTCCTCACCTCCTCATCCTTCTACCTTATACAGAACGCAGTCTCCACACGGTTATCCTAAAAGTCACTCTGCCTCACCTTCTCCTGTCAGTATGGGTAGGTCTCTTACCCCCTTAAGCCTCAAAAGACCTCCACCTTACGACTCTGTACATTCAGGAAGTCTCTCAAGAAGCTCTCCATCAGTGCCTCACTCTACAGCCAGAAACACATTGCAAGAAGGAGGAAAGATGGTCAGTGTCTCAGTCAGCACCTATGGGTCATCATCTCAGAGCAGTTCCCGTTCTCGGACACCCACCAGTCCCCTGGAGGAACTAACCAGCCTCTTCACCTCAGGACGAAGTCTCCTGAGGAAGTCCTCCAGTGGCAGAAGATCTAAGGAACCTGCAGAAAGTAAGTCCTTGATGTATTTTTTCCTTATCTTTGTATGATAATATCTGCTAGTGCACTTTACTAAATCAAATGCTTGCAAAAATTAAATAACTTAGAATTCTGAATTCCTTGGAGAAAATTATTGTAATGAAAAGAAAAATTATTATTGCTAAAATTGCTTTAGTCTTCATATTGTTATATTTCTAAGGTTTTTAATTATGCGTACTGCACTTAGAAGTACAGTTTATGGCTTGGTCTTGCAAAAAGAGTCATTGTCACTAGTTTTTCCACAGCTGTAAAGGCTTCATGCGAGTTGGGATCTTCCCACCTTGTCACATCCTTCCTTTCTTAATGGATGCTAAGACAGTAAGCAGCTTATAGCAAAATAACCAAACAGTAGGTGTTGAGGGTCATTTGCAAAGATCTACTGATTGCCCTTAACTTGGCTAGAAATCCTGGAAAATATGATGGCAACCAAAGGTACCAGCTTAACCTTGGTTAAGCCTGGGGCAAAGGTTAAGGTTGATGATCTTGGATGGCTTTTCCAACCTAAATGATTCTGTGATTCTATGTAAACCATTCCTGTCTTTCCATGTTGTGCCATGAAATATCACTTTAAGCTGGACTAGTGTGACTGGTTGGAAGGTTGTGCTGTGAATTGTTCTGAAATCCAACATAGCCTATAATGCACATAACCTATAAACCCACACAGGAAGAAATGCACAGAAGGAGGTTTTGCAGGAAAACCTTAAGCCAATATTGACTTTGTCATATGCTGTGTCATAAAATCAATGTTCCATATGCATTCAGGTTTACACCATGTACACCCTGTATTCCAAGCTAGTGAAATATGGAAACTCCTTTTGAAATCAACAGGAGTCACATGTGTGAAAGCAGAACCTGGCACCAGTATTTCTGTTGCACAAATGTTCCTGTTCAGTGGGTGTCCTGCAGTGGAAGGTCGTTCTAACACCTCCTGTCTCAGTGCAAAGCAGACTTGGGATGCTTTCTCCTCCACTTCAGTAAAATCTTTTTATGACTTTGAATTGTTGACACCTGCCTAATGAAAAAACTGTCTTTGGAGAGCAGCTGATCTCATATTTGTGTAGGTACTACATTATGGCTATTGACAGCTCTAACATATTCAATATGATATGATAAACTGCACTGGTTTATACCTGATAAAAGAGAGTGTTCTGGTTTCCAGGCTACAGTATCACTAGGGAAGGGAAGTGAATTCCACACTGTGTTTCTGGTTGTGTTTGTGCCAGTCTGTTGTGTCACTCATTGCAGTGTGGTCACAGCACTCTGGAGTGTGCTCAGGGTACTCAACAGGACACCCCCTCTGGCTTTCCATGGGCAGAGCTGTCTGCCTCACACCTCTGCAGCTGGCAGACATGCCTGTGTGTAAGAATGGAGAAGCCTGGTGGCAGTGGGTTAGGCTGGCCTACACATCACACCTCCTGACTCATTGGCTTCTCTTCTCCAGCCTTGGTATTATTCTTATTTATCTCTGTGCACATCAGGAGTAACGACTCTGCAATCAGAAAGTAAAGGTGAGAATAGAGTTAGCAAGATATTGAGAATAGTAGTTGGTAGAGCAGTTTGCTTAATTTGCCTTTAGTATTTTCATGGCCTGTAGTCATTAATCCTGTTTTATGAAAGTTTCAGCTCCATGATTCAGTACAGTTTCATTAATTGATTGCAGTAGTAAAACTACAGTAACACCGGATTTGTGTGCTGGATGGAAGCAAGCTTGTATCTAAAAGGCAAGATGATTCCTTTAATTGGGAACAATTATGAGGGATGTGATGTGACATTTATAAATAATTTCAGTGAAGTGCTAGGAAGATTTTGGTAGGTGATACTGAACATTATTAAATATATTTCTTATTCGTAAGTCTAGAAATCCACTGTAAATCCCATGCTAAACCAGTTCTAACCAGTGAGGTTTGTACACTCACCAGTGTAAGCAAGTTTGGAACCTGGAGAAATTCCTGCTGTGAATATTGTAAGTCCTGGGAAATTTCAGCATATCTGTGTTGCTGTCTCATACCTATATGCAGAGTATGTTTGCTATATTCAACTCGACTGAAATTAAATGCAAAACTTTCAAAGGACTTTTCACTGATAAATTTAAACTAAATCTTGCCAAATCTGTACCAAGAACAGCCTTGTTGGCCTCTCAAGGAGCACTCTCTTTGCTCCTTAGGAAGTAGAAATGTGCTCCTTATTGGCCACAAATGGTAAGAACAAGATAGGTATGAAATTGGTGTTCATTTATTTAAGAAAAACACATTCATGTTATAAATAGACACCAGTGGTGAAAAGACTCTGGAGTACAGCTGTGTTGAGTAAATGAACAGACTGCCCATCTAATCCGATTGTAATTTGTCTGGTATTTACAGTATGACTTAATCCTGTGGGATTACTGCCCTGAGCAAGAATCAGGTTTGTGTTCAGATATTGCAGAGGTAGAAGACACTCTAAGATTTATAGAAAACACATAAAGGTCTGGCATTTTATGTCTTTCATTGAAAGAATTTAATTTTGTCTACATTGAAATGACTCACCATATAGAATCTAAATTGGGAGATTTGAGCACAGCATTTGACCAGACTGCCACATTTACATGTCATGATTTACATGCTGATAGACAGGGGAGGCTGGGATACTCATCTGATATGTTAAAGAAACCTTGATCCTGCAAATCACTCTGGAAGCCTAAGGCACCCACACCATTCTGGGCTGTTTGTTTGAAGCAGTGGGAGACCAAAGGCAGAGTGGGACTAACTGGGATTGCCCTGTCAGGTTAATTTGTTCTCAGCATACAGAAAGATTTCCATAATCTAGAGGATAATGAGCACACAAAGAAGAAGATATGTGACTCTTACAAAGTCATGCTAGGAAATTAAGAATATTTGCTTCTAAAATATAAAATCATTCTGATCACATCTCAAACAACTTTCTCATTGAACCCTCCAAGACTGCCCCCTGTGCCTTGTCTGAAGTTCTCACTACCATATGCTAGTCTGAAACAAAAGCACAATACTAAATTTTATGTTCAGCTTAGTCTATTTGGAAAATACTTCAGCAATGACAGAGATAATTGTCTCATCCTTATGGTTACTGCAACTCACTTTGTGGAACTTTAACATGTAAGTCCAAAATTCAAATGTATTTGTGTCATTTTCGAGTGTTTTTTTTGCTTTGTTTTGTTTTTTGTTTTGGTTTGGTTTGGTTTGGTTTTTTTGTTTTTGGGGTTTTTTTTTTGTTTTGTTTTGTTTTTTGGTTTGGTTTGGTTTGGTTTTTTTGTTTTTGGGGTTTTTTTTTTTTTTTTTTTGGTTTGGTTTTTTTTTTTTTTTTGTTTTTTGTTTTTTGGGGGTTTTTTTTGACGAAGTGGGACTGCACAAAACTTGTTTCCAGACAAAAGCTTTAGTAAGTAAGTAAAGTTGCCCTTTTAGCCTTTCTGTATTATTTTCTTCACTTTTCTGCCACTTTTCAATTTTTATTCCTCTCCATTTTATTTCTTTAGGGTTCATTTGTGTTATTGAGAAGCTGGGATAAATCAGTGGTACTAAGGAGTCTGTCACCTCAGGACCATGTTTTCTGAGGATATGAGCTTCCATTGAACTCCAAACATTGATGAACACACTCAGCATCCACTGGCTGCAGCTGTGATGTGCCAATCTGGATTTTATAAGCAGCTCACTTATTGTCCTGTTTTCTAAAAACCCTTTTGTCTGTTTTTAACATCTTAAATATATATTACAGACAATTATGAAAATGGGAAGAAAATAACAAAGAAAAGTAAATTGTAAGGCCAAATAAGAAATTAAAAAATTTGGTGGAACAGTATGAAAAAAAATGCAAAAAGATGGAGACAACCCTACAGAAAACTGAAGAAAGGTGTAGAACGTGAAGAATGTGAAAGAGTGGAAAAGATAAATATTACTAATTGTCACTGACTGTTCCTTAATCCTTTCTGTGTTTGTGTGGGATAACATGGCAGTGTGCCTTAACACTTGGCAGACCCCTGTGAAATACAATGTCAGTCCTTAGTGGTTAGAGGGAAACTGTTTAAAGGGTACCAATGCTGCAAGGTGTCCTTGGGCTGCTGCACTATGCCCTTTTCTGCAGCAGCTGGAAGGTGTTTTAGTATGGCCGCTCAATCCAGCTGTGTGGAACCACACAGTCCCTTTGTTTCCCTGTGCACACCGAGTGTCTGTGTCCCCCGTGCCCTCCAGTAAAGAGGGATTTATGGAGGAGAGGAAGGGAATGCTCTGAAGCTGTTCTGGAGCTGTATTTGCTGCTTCTGTCATTTCTGCACCACAGAAACACACTGTACTCCATGAGGAACTAGCACTGGAGTCATGTGCCTGAAGGCATCCCCACATCCTACAGAGCAGAGCAGAGGCTGCTGTGCATCTGCACTGCACTGGCTTTCAGGCTGTGTGTGGCTCCAAGGCTCTCTTTGTGAATTGCTCCTGTAAATCCTTATCAGAACCAGCCTTTCTTTCTGCATATTGATAGTTTCCATTTGTTAAGGCTTCTGTTTCCACACAGTTTCCTGGGAGCTTCATGCCAGTTTCGACCTGGCAAACATTCACCCTAATGAACTGCACAAGAGAGCAGTGACCTCAGCTGTGTGCTCTGACTCTGGATGAGACAAGGTGTGACATCAGAACAAGTGATGCACAGCAGCTCAGGTTTTTGTTTTGAGCTGCTTTGGCATTTGCTTACATGGACTTCCACTCTTCAGCTTCTAGGCACATAAAGGGAGGAAATTTGTGAACATGCTACTTTGAAAAATCAGTTATAGTGATTGAAAATTGGGATGATTGTTAATATTTCCTGTTCCTGACTGGTACTGAATTAAGAACCTAAATGTATGAAATCATGTGAGGAGAGGAGGGATGCTGATGTAGCTCAGTTTTTAAAAAGGAGTTTAGGCTGATTTCAGGCTGCTGAGACTTAGAGTAGGAATTTTTTTCCTCTTATTTTTTATGCTGCTGCTTTCCAGGAAGCTAGAAATCCCAGAGAAGTATTGGATGTCCCATCTCTGGCAGTGTCCAAGGCCAGATTGGATGGGACCCTGAGCAACCTGATCTAGTGAATGGCATCCCTGCCTGTGGCAGGGAGGTTGAAACTAGATGATCTTTAAGGTCTCTTCTAATCCAGGTCATTCTATGTTTCTCAGTCATCTTTGAGTTCCTTGGTAAATAAAACAGTATGATGGAGAACAGAATTTGGGAGATGCATCAAGTGAAAATTCACCCCATGTGGGCCCATTTAACCTCTATCTTCATTCATTAAGTCCAGAATGAGGGACATAGGGCAGGATTTCAGTGAATGTATTTCTAAAACAGTTAGGATGAGAAATCTTGGCCTAAGGGCAGTGGGATTGGGATGGTATTGTGTGCACACCTTCTCATTTGTATACGTGCTCAGCCACTGCTGTCCTAAAGAGGAAAAGCTTGCCTGCAAGATGAGGCTGGCCATAAAAACCATTATAGATACTTCATTACATCCATTGCTCAGCTACTGCACAGCTGAGTCAGCATAAGAGACTAAAATTTGAATGCCTACCTCATTCCTAACCTCTAGGTTAATATTTTTCCATACTTTTATCTAATGGGATGTCAACTCAATTCTCTGTCCCTATTCTGCATTGTAGCAATTGATTCTATGCAGTATGAATGTTATATTCAGTCTAATGAGACAGCTACAGCTTTTCAGTTATTCCTGAACCTTTGAGCCAGAGGTGTACTGATTTCTTCATCACTGAAGAAGCATCCATTTCCCTAATAGTAAGCTTTTGTAATCTGATGAGCCATGATATGTGTGGGATTAAATGAGGTGATCAAAACAGTCACATCTCATTTGACAGTCCTGAAAGTAGGTCTGAAAGCAAACACTTAGTGGAAGCAGAGGAAAGTGCCAGAGGAAGAGGTAAAGAGAACACCAGCTTTGAAGAGAATGACACTCATCCACCCCTGGAAGGATATGATCTTACCACAGTTAATTCCAGCTAGTCAAACCCCAAGAGGGCTATGCTGCTAAATCTATTCCAATGGACCAAGATATCAGCAAGCCAAGGAGTTGCAGCATCAGAAATACTTTCTGCAGGTGCTCCCTTGTGAGTGCATATTTGGGGCAAGAGCTGTGGACACCTGCACCCACAAAGTTCATGGTCTGCCAGGGTCACTTGGGTCTCTACAGCTCTGTCCTCCCCTAAAGGACAGGTCTGTTGGGGGCTGTGCCATGTTGTGGGACAGCACTGATAATGCCTGAAGTATACACGTGGGGATGACCAGATGTGGTCAGCATCCTTCAGGAGCCAAATTTCTAGGGAAAAACAAGATCCACTTTGAAGTTCAGTGGTCTTGAGTGCTGCTTCAGCCATGCCTGCTGTTGTCCTTCCACAGTAGTCCTTAAGTCTCTAGCAAAGGAAGGTGTGCACTGGTGTCCATTGATTTGATGCACACTGAGTATTTTGGGCTTGATCAGCTAATCTGGCCAGGAGACTCTTGTTGAAGCTGGCATGTGTTCCCCAATTAGCAATCACAGACAATAATTGGAAAGAAAAATCATAATGTGTCAGTAAGGTCTTTCAGCTAAGCCCACAAAAGGCAGGAAGACATCATTTCACCTGGGCTTGTTTAGTCTAGAGGAGAAGCAGTGAGCTGTAAAGCAAAGGTACAAAGCAGAAATGTGTGGAAGCATCCACGACAGCCCTGTGGCACCTTGCACATCCCAGCATGATAATTCCATGCCACAGCTCCACCATCAGTGCCCCATTCTGCATTGCAGGACAGTAATTCCATTCTTTCTCAGCACCAAGGGTCATGTCAGGCTTAAGAACTTGTTTCCAGTGGATAAATCAATGGACACCTGTTCCTTGATTGAAATGCAAGCTGTGTGTTTATTGTCTTGCTGCTTTCACACAAAAGTGAGTATGGCCATTTTAAGGGCATTTAGTCATTCAATTCATTGATGCTGGGATGTTCCTCCGTGCTTAGGATGAAGGAATGTCTTTGTTAGATGCAGTTATTAAAACAGAAAACAAGCATTTTGAGATGATATGCAATACTTTTTGCTAATTGGTGCCATGGCATTGTCTCCTAATTCAGCAATTTAGGCTCATCAGGAAATCAGGCCCTCCTGGGATTCTGAGGGTATGCAGAAGCATTCAAGAAGACATAATTTCATAAATAATTGCTCAGGTTTTTCTGGAAACAGCTGCTATCTCTGATTGATGTATACAGATTTATTTATTTCTTCTGTTTATATTACTTGACTGCTTGATAAAATTTCTTTTTCTGAAAAAGAAATAAACTTGTAAGGGGCAAAAAAAAGAAAAAGATAAAGCTATTCTCTCTCTGTTAAATTTCAAGTAAAAGATGGCTTCAGATAAAGAAAAAACATTCTCTTTAGGTTTAATGTGCAGTAAGATGTGAGATATCTGAAAGTTGTTAAAAATAGAGGGTGAAAAATGCCTTAAATTCACTTACTGGCAGCCAGTTCACTGTATTGTAAATAAGCAAAGGAACATATGCTGCACTTAAGGACGTGGATAATGATAATAGGTTCTCAGTTTTAAGTGCCATTGATTTTCCCCACTGCTCTGAACAGAGCTTTCTAAGCCAGAGAAATATCTTGACCTTTAGACCAAATCCTCAGCACTTATAAATCACCGTTTTTTATTTGAAATCGGGAGAGGTACTCCAGTTTATACCATCTGTGTCTCTGGCTTCAAGAAAATAAATGTGTCCTTTGTGACTAGAACAGCTTGTATTCAAAATGGTGCAGTGATACAGCAGGACTCTGAATTGGAGAGTTTATTGCCTTTCTGTTTCAAGCAGGACCACACAATTTATGACCAACTTATGGGTGCTCAATCTTAATGGCAAGAAATGCTAAATCTGGTGATGTTTTCCATAAGCATATATTGGCTTCAACAAAACTGCTAAATGAATTTTCTTAAAATTTCCCAATTGTTTTTTTCAGGGGATGTGGTGTCAGTGTACAGTAGCAGGTCCTATTGTGAAAGAACTAAGGAAACAAAAAAAAGGGATAGGAATGGAAGTACTTTGATTTAATAGAATGGTGCAGGGTTATTTATATTTCCTCCACTCAGGAAGTTGGCACAGACACATCGGATGAAGCTTGCTGGGCTAGTAGTGCCAGTGGCTTGAGAGCACAGGCTTCCACCTCTTTCAGAACTTCTCTTTATAACCAAGCATTGGACCTGAAAATGCATCTTTTTTCTGAATTAAGAGTCAGATTTTCTTTGCATTATGATTCAAGTGCATTTGTCCAGTTTGAGGCCATTTCCTCATTTGTTTTCTTTAGCCTGGGAGAAGAGATGAAGAGATAATGTTCTGATAAAGTCTTGGGTTTTTAATGGAGGAAAGGTAGATGTGCTCCCCTGAAATTTTCTCTGAACCTTCCAAGACTCTATCAGTAATAGGAAAAATCTAAGTGCTAGAAATGGTTTTGCTTAGGTTATGCATGTAAATGATTCAAATATAAATCTGTGAAATTGCTGGGGTGTACAAACATGCTAGGTATAGATAGGGTGAAAAGTACACGAACACTGAGATAATAATTGTGAGGATAATCACGCATATTAAAAAATCAGGTTCCTTTACATTCAATTTCATGTGAAGGTTCACATTCCTTTCACTCCTCTGAACAGAATTATCCATCCCTAATAATTATTTTATTGTTAAAACAGTAACATGCAATTAGCACTTTATCTGGCATTTAAGAATGAGTAAGGACAACTATTGTTCTTGTAACTACTCATCTGAAAGAGAGAAGCTGTGTGTTTAATTTTACTGAAGATGGCAATTACTTTATTTTTGTGTGTGTATTTGAATTCATGACTCAAAAAACACCTTCTTCTAGGAAATCTGTAGCTAATTTACTGCTCTAGCAATGTTTATGTAATTTATATGTAGGTTGCATGTGCTGTAACACAGAGAGCCTTGTGCCAGCCACAGTGGCTGCTCTGCACACTTGTGAAGGCAATAATAGTAAGGCCTTGCAAGCACAGTCATCAGCCAGAGCTGTTACAAGACCATCTGCATTTCTACTTATTTCCTCGATATCGGAAGTCTGTGCTGGCATGGTTTCACAGTTGCTTTTCTAGCAAGAATAAAACCAGTTCACAAAATGAAACCTCTAATTAGAAAGTGGGGAGGGCCTAAAAGAATTGTGTTAAAATGCATAGAAAGCCAGAATGGCATGAAGGTTTCATCCTGTGACAGAGAGGAATCTTAAGCATTTATTTGCAGAGCAAAAATTTCTTGGGATCCTGACCTGGAGCTAGCTAGGCACAGAGGCTGCACAACAACATTAGGTACTTGTGCCTGGCTCTGTAAAAGAGACCAAAATTCAGATGAGGTCAGTGTCCAGGAAGTGTCAGGATTCTCTTTTACAGGTAACATGCTGGATAAAAGGAGAGCTGTGCAATTGGCATATGTGCTCTAATAATGAAAGGCAACTTTTCTAATTCATTAATGAAGCCAATAAAGAGAAATGCATTAATAAAATTGTTTTTCATACAACTAGTTAAACCATAGACAAAATAGCCAGGAAAGAATTCATTTTCACTTCAACTTTGAAATTGATGTTTTTATGTTCATATACAAAAGGGAGGGTTTCTGTCCCCAGTTTCCACAATACATATCCTTTACTATATTTTCATTTTCTGACTAACATTTACGACTGAATCTGGATAAAAACATACTCTTTAGAAAAAATTGAAGTGTTCAGAAAATGGAAAAACCTTACATCCAAACTCCTGAAAAAGTTCAAAGGCTGTTTTTCAGCAGAAAACTTGACAAAAGAGTGTTGACGAGTTTAATATAGTCAGGACTTCCATGAAAGATTAATGTTTTTGAAGAGAAGCTTTGAAACATAAGGTCATGAACTTTCTACAAATACATTTTTCTTGAAATGTCTCTATACTTCAGCTCTTGACCACTCTTGCCTTATGATTTCTTGCCATGCTGTGTTAGGGTGTGTGCAGGACCCATCAAACCATTGTGTCCTCATTTAAAGATCCGGGGTGTATTTTAAGAACCTGAATAACAGAATGAGTGCGAGGTGCAATGAATGGGGCTGAGAAGGAAAGCCTTTAAGTCAGAGTAGGCACCATCCCTTCAAATCAAATGCCAGGTGACAGCTGGGCCACCTTTACAGAGACTGATTTCCACAATGTCATTACAGGTTTCGTTAACAGTGTTTTCTTTGATCATTATGGTGTTTGGGATGGTCATGGCAGTCTGTACTTATGTGCAATGTGTGTTGCTAATTAGTCCAAGGTTCATGGCAGTGAAACCAAAGTTTCACGAGCCTGCCACACTTAGACTTTTCAGGCTAGGCTTCTTCCTTCTCCTACTTAAATCCTATCTGCTGCAAACAGTCATAGACCTTGTTCATACCCACCTATGGATATGAAATGTATGTGCACACATTTAGTTTTTTAACTAAAAGCACAGCCTGGATTATCAGCAGATCTGGGTGAACAAACTTTGATGAGAAATTTTTACAGCTCCCCATGATCAGCTATTCCATACATTCATATGAATCAGCATGACTGGCTAGCCCTAGCTAACAACTGCTGGAAGGAAAACCCTTTCTTTATTGAAGTAAATAATAGAATTCCCTTTGACTTGCTGTAATTAGGTATTTTGCCCAAACAGGCACCAGAGGACGCAGGCTTCTGTTAAGGTTTTTCTAAGTGCAAGTCACCAATTTCCAGCATTCCAAGGTCTGAAAGGAAAATGGTAAACAAAGAAAAATGCAGTGAATGTCAGATAATAACGTGTTCTGCTTAATTATGTAATTGTAACTAGTCTGAATTGAGTAGAAAACTTGTTAATAGACTGTCATTTGATGTAATGTTGAGAATCCCAGGACACTGCTTTTATTTGCTTTAGTAGTACATCTGTACAGTGCATATCTTCCAGATGTGGCCTTTTTGGTCAGATGATGGGGCTGTGATGTGATTTGCAGCAGATTAAAAGATCAAGCAGAGAGTGAATGATTTAGAAATAATGATGGCCCTGTTGGAAACAGGTGATTGTCATCACTTCTGTAATATATGCCAAAATATTATCATCTTGGATTAGTCATAAGATCATAGAATTAAGGGTGGAACAGACCTCTAAGATCATTAGTTACAAATGTCAGCCCAGCACCACCACCATACTCAGCATTAAATCATGTCCTCAAATGCCATATCCACACATTTTTGAACACTTCCAGGGATGGAAAATATCTCTCCTTATTTAATAGTAAAAACAGGTGTTCCTTTATTTTAATCAATATACAAGAGAATTTTTTCTCTTACCATAGGACATCAAATGATGTTGAATGTGTCTTACAGTGGTGATTTTTTTAAAATTTATCTTTTAAGAGCATAATGACACCAGCTGAAGTTTATTGGAACTTAATGAATTCTATTCTATTTTTTTCAACCAGATCACAGCTTTCATAATTTTCATTGAATATTTTTATTCTAAAGCCTTGGTTGATAAATATATGGTAAAAATATTTTGCTATAAATCTATCCCTTCTTTTATTAGTCTTCAGTTAGTTGTATTGTGGCTTTTTCTTTTCCTGTCTTGTTTTTCTAACCAGGATTGCACACTTAGCAGGTTTGGGACAGCCACAGAAAAGCAACTAAATGCATTTTCCTCAGCAATCCCTCTTCACCTCCCTTGGCTGTTTGTAGCAGACCAATGTGATCTCCACTGGATTTCACCACATAAAACAAAAAAGCCCTACACTGCTCACAGGAACATGTTCCATGGGCCCCAAGAAGCAGTTCAGCCATGTCTTCCCTAAATGTTAGATGTTAGATGTTTCAGGCTTTCTATTGATTTTGCATGGAACTAGGTCAGAGCTGCTTTTAATTGAACAAGCTGGCTGCTGCAACTCTCACTTAACTGCAAAAAAGGGGTATTAAAAATTGATATGCAAAGCAAACTTCTGCTTAATTAGCAAGCAGATGAAGTCAGAATAGACAAACCACTATGGCTAATAAAGATGAGGATATGGGTTTTACTGACAGTATAATATGCTCTTTTTGTTTCTTTTAAGTGGCTGAAACACTGAGTATTATCCATATTTCTTGCATATGGTATTAAGAGCTGGTTATTTTTCTTTGGGAGAAGTTGGGATAAATTTACAGCTGTGCAGATCAGACAAAGCACCACACATCAGGAAATCCATTAAAAGGCGGCTCTGATTTTTAGATGTGTAGTAAAGGTAAATAAAAGCCCTGGGGTGCAGATGGAAGAAACTCTGGGACTCTCTGGAAGGTTTATTACTGCTCCCCATGCAGTGCCTGTGGAAGGGGTCAGGCAGAGGGGCACAGGCTGCCGTGGTGCTGGCAGTGGCAGAAGGGACACTGGTGCAGCTGTGCCTGGGCCATGTCTCAGGTAGCACTGACCGTCACACACACGTGCTGGCTGCAGTCTCAGCCTGCATCTGCACCCCTCCAGGTGTGCCCTTGCAGTGCTCTGTGCTCCTGCTCCCTCAGCCAGGGCCATGCCTGCCCTGTGGCCACATGAGGTCAGGTCTGACACGTCGAGGCTGGAGGAGATCAGGAGTTCTGCCTCTCATCTAAACCCCATCCCAAATGACTTTGCTTTGCACCTGTATGTGAGTGCTGAATTTTAGACCATTTGCTTCCCCCTGTATGGGAGTTCTGCCTAGAGTTATATATTTTTTATTTAGGTTTATAACAAACAAAAAGAAACAAAAGGAATAAATTAATAATATATGGATTAGTTTATACATTTCAGCTCACAGCTGAGAGAGATGGCAAAGAGCAGTCCTTATTTTAAGGTCCTTAAGACAGTTGCTTTTCTTTCTTCCCCAAAAACCCCTAGGAGTAATAAAGGTTCTGCCATTTATCACTTTGCATTGCACTTAGAAGCCACCTGGACCTGAAATTAATTTGTGTTTAAGAGCAGAGTGGCAGACTGGCCACAGAGTTATACTCATTTGAATGATAGCTTTTTGGATAAGATATTTTCTGTAGCTGTAATTTCAGTTTTCTTAGGTCGAAGTTACAACTGACTCAGTTTATTTCTCACTTCCTTTAGCATTTCCATGTTTTATAGCACCACAGCTCACATGCCGGCCTTGCCTAGTGCACAGATATTAGGGGACCTTTCCTAGAGGGGAGACTGTACATGCCAATTATTTGTAAAATATGTATTTTACAAGAGATTTTAACCATTTTAAACTTTGAATGGAAAAGTCTGAGATTCAGGTGAAATAAATAAGAAAAATGCATATCTTTAAATATTGAAATACAATGACAGCTGAAAGTGCTTGAAACATTCGAGTGCCTTTATGGCAGTTTAACCAACTGTGTCCATAAATATTTAAAGCAGTGAATTATTTCTTGAAATTTACATTTTTATGTACCATTTTAGTGGAAGAAGTATTGACCAATAAAGACGCTTTCCATAATAATTTCAGCTTTTCAAAAAGTAGCACTGGACTGCGAGAAGATTTTCTGGTGGCCACCATATGATTCAGTGAGCTCCCAGCATAATACTGAGCTTTGATATTTCCTACCTCCAAATTAAGGTTTTTAACAGCACAAGATAATCTAGATCCAACCTATGTTTCTGCACTTCCCAAACTAAAAAAAAATTAAAAGAGCTGTGCAACAGCTACTGTTACCTTTCAGTTGTGTCTCTGTATACAGATATATCTGACTGGTACGAGTGCCTGTTTTCAGGATGAGATCAATAGGGATAAAGTGGCCATTTAAATCCTGCTGTTGATTTTATAAGGGCTACTCTGTGTTAAATATCCTGGTTTGCTTTTCAGTGGATTGTAAGGTCCCCACCCCTCAGGTAACCACAGCCAGCAGCTACAGGCGTGTTCTGCTCTCTGCCAATGCCTTCTGCCAGGCTGCAGGAGCCAAAACCTGGAGCAGGGAATGTGCTCTTATGAGACACAATCATTTGTGCCACTTAGCTTGATCCATGGAGCTACATTTGCAGCAAGGAGTAGTTGACAGGATAAAAACATCCAAGTGACTGGGACAGTCAGCAAATGTGCCAGTGATGGGCTGAGACCTGGCAGGGGAGTATTCTGCATTTCCAGAGCTGTCCGGGCACATTGGAACTGAAGTGCTCTTTCAGTCAACCAAGAAGTAGCAGACTGATTTTTAAATTTTTTTTTTAATTGAGTTTGAGTATGATTCCCATTGAAATTTATTAAAGAAGCTGAAAATATTCTAAAATTCTCCCCAAAATATTTGAGGCAATAATTTTCTTTTTCAATTTTTTCTGTATTTACAAGTGAGATGGAAAGTAATATTACAGAAAACTACATAAAACACTGACATGTTGTTTTCTGTCTGTGTATCATTGTTACTGATAATGATCACCAAATAATAATGATTCAGGCCCAGAGATGGGTTACATGACATTATAATCTGTTCCAATCTGCTTTTCATTTTTAGGATATATTACTTTTCAGATAAACTGTGAACTGAAAATCCCCAAGGAAGGATAGTGGAATGTAAATTTACTAGGTCTAGACAGCCAGATGAAAACTGATTTTCTACACCTTATAAAGAACTAGACTATAAACCAAATCTTTATTTAGTCTGAATAGTTCCACAGTTTCCAGCTGTTTGCAGAGAACTGCTGTGCTTTGATTCAGCAGACAATAAAACTAAGAATGCACAAATCTTTTTCATCAGGCAACAAGTACAAATGCTTCTCTGTTAAGTAAACTGAAGTAGATAAATCTGTAGCTACACACTCAGCCAGAGCATTTCCACTGTAACAAGGGCTGACTGCATGTGTGTGAAATTTCAAGAGATGGTATTCAAGTAGTGTCAATGAAGCACACACGGGAAGGTTTTCACTAAGGTAGTCACAGCATTTCCAGGAGCATCTGGATGACATAGTGAATTAACTCTATTGAATGATGCATTAATCTGGTAGGGCATTTGCAGGGCCCAATTCTTACTTTCTAAAAACTCATTTTAGTCTTCCAGCTTTCTCTTCATTTTGCTGTGAAGAATAAACTGCAATCTAGACACCATCCCTGTAGTGGGAAGGAGGATTGTGTGCATTTCCAAAGAATTTTAAAACTTTGTTTTTATATTTCCTTTTCCCAAAAAAGTAATATCTTAAAGAAGTGAATGTTATTGGTGTGAAGAAAAAAATCACATATGATTGCATGCATCTGTTATGTGAAAAAACACATCAGTATTTTTGATAGCTCAATGCTGTCTACTGAAACTGTTCTAATCCTGGTAATAATTTGAGTGCTCCCTCTCTTCTCACAGCTCTTTGTATTAGCAGGTCTCTCTGTGCAGTCACAGACAGATCTGTGTCACAGACATCTCGTAGCAAAGGTCCCTGAAAGGCAGATGCCATGTTATATTGATACAGACTGCTATTCAACCTTGCACCCTGCTAGGGTTGCCAGCTAGGAAAAACAAACACTTTGGATTTTCACTGCAGTGCCTTTTTGCATACACTAAAGTAGGTAGGTGACCTAGAAGTTCATGGAAGAGGTTTGAGTTTTGAAGGTCTTTGTCACATAAAATGTCACTGAATCCTATTTACAACTCCCAGCCCGGGGTGGTTTAATCACTTCCTCATGCAGTGTTACTACTTGAAGGCTGTGGTAAGATATCCTCAACATTACATTTTACCATTAACCAATAGTAATTAACAAAATACACTAATGATTACATGTTGCATTGCATATCCAGTTAGGTATTTTTTACATGTTTCCTGTATGATGTTTCATTGAGGAAACCCCAGGCTGACTGTGTTGTTAACCATTAAGGTCATCTGCAGACTGGAATGTCAGAGAACCCAAAACAAGGTGAGATTTTGTCACTGTTGTGCATAGGTGGGGTCTCCACCCATCACAGATGTCTAACAGTGCATCTTCCCGTGGGGTATTGAGCCACAGGCAAATCAAAGTAATTTGACTGTGGTCCTTTTCTGGGACTGTATCATCTGAGTGGTGATCCCTCTTGAACAGTCCCAGTTCCTGGCCATGGGGATGACTGGGAGAGGAAGTGGCAGCTCAGACTGCCAGTCCTGCCCTGCCATTCAGCATGGGCCCCTCAGGGAACTGCTGGCATCTCCTGCCTCTCAATGGCTCCTGGCATTTTCTGTTTGCTTGGTTCTCTCAGACCTTCCAAAGTCCCTTGAAGCCACTAAAAGTTTTTGAGATAGAGTTCAAGGGAAGATTGTTATCTCTATCAAATGTGGGTTCCAAGGCTGTAGATACATACAGAAATAAAGGTACATCAGGGAGTTGATTAATAAATCAATGTGACTAGAACTGAGAGTATCATGTAAGGATCTCTTTGGGTTTGAGAAAAAATTCCAAACTGAGAACTAATTTTTTTTTTTCAAAAGGAGGTAAACAGCAGCTTGGAATAACTGAGTAGCACAGTAATTAACTCTTACGACTAAAGAGCAATCTAATGTTTCTTCTGTATCCAGTTTTCCATGTGAATTTTTCACAGCTACAGAAGGGAAAGAGCAGGAATTAATTCTTTCTCCATGCATTGCTCAACCTGCAAGAAAAGAAATTAGGGTCTTGAGAAAAGAACAGAAAATCACCAGCCATGAAGAAAGCAGACATCACTGTTTCACTTGAAAAAATCATTCAGCTGTGTTTTGAATTGCTCCTCTTTTCATTGACTTGTGGTGTTGCAAGCAGAAAGTAATTTTCTGACTCCAAGGATTTTTCCAACCAAGTGAAATTTCATTCCCTACGTTATGGTGCTGGGCACACCCAAAATGGATTTGTGCTCTTTTGTTTTCTGGATTGTGTGCTTTTATTAGAGCTTATGAGAAGTACAGATATGTTGCTTGACAATATTGCCTTAGGAGAGAGCTTCCTTAGAAAGTGCCTGAAGAACTTGTTCCCAATGAAACGACAGCTGAAAAGATATCAAGTATTTCTATAAATTGTTAATAAACTACAGTTTGGTAGGGAACCATTTTCAAAATTATTTTTCTGGCATATAAAAGTTGTAACAGAAATGTTACATTTTATCCATCTGCTGCACGGTGTGTGCTTTTAATAATTAAAATGTGTATTGAAACCTAGGTAAACTACAGGGTTTTGGCCTAGATGGTAAAACCATGCTATAAATTGCCCTTAAAGGATTTATGATTGAAATGTATGGAGTATTTTGCAAAAGATTATTGCATGATGTAGATGATTAGCAGTTACTCAATAATGAAATGTGCACTTGTGTATTTTGTAGAACCACTGGATGAGCTGAAGATCAGAAGTCACAGCACTGAACCACTACCAAAGCTGGAAAACAAAGAGAGAGGACATCATGGGACAGCTTCCTGTAGGGAGCCAGGGAAAGCTCAGGAATGGGATGGAACGCCAGGCCCCCCTGTGGTGTCCAGCAGGCTGGGGAGATCCTCTGTCAGCCCAACCATGCTGGCTGGAGGCAACAGCTCAGGTAGGTCAAGTGGCAGAGCAGGAAGATCTAATGAATCTCCTTGTGAGATGAAGAATCTCTAAAGATACACAGGTGTAGGAAGCATCCAGGTTCTTAAGACTTCCAAATATCTTCTAGATTTAGCCCTGCTCATTGACTGCTGCACTAATAAGGCTTGTGCTGTACTTGTGCTCTGTGCCAGAACAGCTGGGATGGTGGCATGGACAAGAAGCACATAAACATGTCATCTACTTTCAATGAAGTAAAACATTCCCCCTGACATTGAAAAGGGACACTATGGCAAAGACACTTCCTAGGATGGCACCTAGGAAGAAGTTGTTAAGTTCAGATATCACATAAAGTAACAAAAATACACTGTGCAAAAGCAAGGCTGTCTTACTGAGGGGCACAGGCAGCCTTTGCTTTCTGCTTGTACAGAAATTTCTAGAAAAGTAACTGTGGATTTCAGAAGTCTCAGATTCACACCTATTCAATTTATTAATCAAGAATGTTTACATATTAAATAGTAAATTGCCATAAACCATGGCATTTTAATGCAGTCTTGTTTATAAATTGACTATGACAAACAGAACTGATAAATGAATAGACATCTATAAAGAGATATCTATTGCCCTTGCATGAGTACTTATTGGTACTTTTGAGATTTGACAGCTCTCATAAAAGAGTAACCTTATTGCTTATTAGTTGGACTGTGAGAAATATCCACTTTAAGGAGAGTTGGCATATCTAGTACTGAAGCCTCATGGTCAATGTTCAGTGAGTATAAGAACACGAATGAGCTGCTCAGACAAGAAATCATTCCTGCTTGAGAGATCTGCTGGGCAGTGAGTGGCAGCAAGGAGTGTTTAAACTGCTGAGTGAGCAGAGATGCTCATGCCTCACCCAGAACATTGCTTCCCTGTGTGATAATGGGACTCACATTGTCCTTGAATTGCTGAAAATGACACCTGAAACTCAGTGTATAGGTTGAAGAATCTTTGCTGATGTGAAATGTTATTTGCAGCAATTGTGTAGTTCAGCTTTACTTGCTACAGACCCCCCAAACTGTCCTTGCTGGTGCAGTGAAAGTGACTTTTCTGCAAAACTTATGACTCTAGTACTGGGTTTTTGCATGTTACTGCCATTTGCTTACTTGTCTGTTCTCACAAAGCTTCCTGGAATGTGGGAATTTTCCAGATTAGCTCATAGATTTAGGTAAAAAATTCTGTTCCCAGAATATTAGAGCATCATTTGTGCTAATGCAGGTTAAATGATGGGTTTAAAGCTACCACATCAAAGTATTGGGGCATCCAGTAATTAGACCAAAGGTGTGTACCAATCTCTTCAGTTCTACAAGATGACACTATGGAGCAGAGTAGTAAAGAAGTTAAAATTGAAGAGTAAGCTCTTAGCAAAACGTAACACTGCCATCCAACATTTCTGCAGCAGTTTTATTTCAAAGAGTTGGTTGATCTCCAAAAGCAGACAAAACATGTTGGCCTCAATCTCCATTTGGCATCAGCAAACTGCAATAGTTGTTGAATCATGTCTTGATTTAGTTAACTGTGACTTTGTCTTACATTGGTAGGACTGTCACAGAAAAATTTTATTTTCTTGGCTGAATTTTGACTCCTTTCTACAATTAAAATCTAAGAGCTGATTATGACTTTTCTTTCCCTGCAGATTTATGATATTTCATTTGATGAATATTGCCTCTCATCTGCCCTGAATATTTTCTCCCCTGTGCCTCTTGCTGTTGCCTGAGCAACATGTTTTACCTTTACTCAGTGGGGCACTGCATTGAGAATGATGTACACAGTTCTCCTCAATGAACTTGTACATGAACTGTAACAGCTCATTCTCTGCAATTAAATTAAAACTGTAGCAGAATGCAAGAGGAGAGATTTAATACTTTCATATGAATACAAATGCTTTCTGGAGTCAAGGAGATAAAGTAATTCTGCACTAGCAATTAGAACTTAGATTTACTGCAGGACCAAATAAAATCAAGGCAGTCCCCAGTACAGTCATCACTGCTGTTGCTCTCTTTGCAACATTGTAGATAACAGAAAAAAAGGGCTGCTTTTCTTGGGTTTTTTTGTTTGTTTGTTTGTTTGGATTTTATTTTTTTTTGTTTTGTTTTTGTTTTTTTTTTTTTTTTTTTTTTTTGTTTTTTTTTTTTTTTTTTTTTTGTTGTTTGTTTGTTTTGTGAAGACATGTCCTTGAAACCCCACAGTTTGGTACCTGCCTCCTAGTTTACACTGATACTGGCATTTATTAGGGCAATATTGGAATAATTTTTTAAAATGGGGTTGAATTGCTCTGCTGTAAAAGAGAAAGGGTGTGAATGGACTTCCCTCTGTGCTCATTAGGCAGCTCTGCTCCAGCACAGACAAGCTGGGAATTGGAGTGGCCTGGGCAAATACCTGAGGGAGAATACTGATTTTTGGTGAGTTCTCCCCAACTCTGGAACTGCTATTAAGACCAGAGGGAGAATGAGGCGTCTCCAAACAAAATTTTGAGCTTTCTATCCATTTTGTTCAAAGAGCCTGGGCTGTCATCTGCACACAGTTATCACTGTCTCTAGTGCCTGATTGTTCTGTGACAGGATTTGTCAAGAGCACTTTCTGTTTCTTGGCATTCTATAATTTCTTATGGAAAGCAGTGTGATTTGGGGTCATGCTGACTTTTAGGAAAGTCAGTGCAATTATAATGAACAGCCAAACACAATCTGTAACACAGAATCTGTATAACTGCACTCCAGGAGACCTGAAGAGTATTTTCTGGAATGTTGCTGCTTTTTTCCTAACTGCAACGAAGAAGCATTTTACATTGCCACCTGCTGCTGGAGACAGGCACTGCCCTGCCTTTTAAATCTCAGAAACTCTATTGCATCCTGGTTTTGAATCACCACCAGCTTGTCACTCAGCCAGCCATAAATATTCCATCTGAAAACATTGTAGGTAATCAGAAAGGGAGTAAATGCCCATCCTTCATTGGAATTACTGGCCATCATTGGTGATTTCCAAAAGTGATGAATATTTTAAGTTTGGGAATGGGGCAAAGCCTGGGAAGCCCAAGGCACAAGATGCATCCATTGGTATAAGAAGGGAATAGCAGCAAACAGCCAGTTCATGCCAGCCAAAGTGCTTCACACAAAGATGACTCAGTAGTCCCACAACCCCCCACATTTTCTCCTCACAGGCAGTATCACTGTGCTACTAAATCCACAAAGATTCTCCACGTGAAGGCATTTTAATGCAGGGGTTTTATGTTAGTGCCCAGTGAGGCCCAGACCTTGCCTGCACTGGTCATTCATGTGCTCTGCTCACAAGCTCCTCCTAAGCAGCTCCTGTCACCTTTAACAAAAGGAGCAGTTCTGGGAGCTGCACACTGAGGGCATCCCACCAGTGCCCATGGTCCTTCTGTGTGACCTCCTGGGTGCAGGATCACACTGATTCTGGCTGGAGTAAAAATGTTGCCTAGGTGTAAGAAAAACACACACAAAAAAACTGAGCAAAGATACAAAACACTTCCTTGTATTTCAAAGAAGCCAGGAAATAGCAAACAAACACAGCCAAATCCTACAGCAAAAGCTTTACAATGAAAATAAACACCCATATTTCAGGATACAAAGTATATTCCACTAACAGCTTTTCCCTTTGGGCAAAATATCCCCTAAACCTAAACAGAGGGTTCCTTTTCAGACATGATTTTATTCATTATCTGACTTGGGTATGAGACTTGCTAAACTTTTAACCTATGGACATCTGGTAACACTGAGTTCCACAGGTTCAGTGTTCCCCTTGTGAAAACTGTTCAATTTGATGTGCTGCTGTGATATTTTAGCACTAATTGGCTTCTGCCAATAGCAAAGTACTAAATACTTTTTTATATATAACAGAATACTATATAGTTTATTACACCCTAATGTTTCCTAATTTCAAGTTATATTTCAGCTTACTCATCTCTTTTTAGGCCAGTATGAAGATACTTGGTGTGATGTATTTTTCCAGTATGCATGCTTTCTTTTTCTTCTTTTTCTTCTTTTTCTTCTTTTTCTTCTTTTTCTTCTTTTTTTCTTTTTTTCATGTGATTGCTCTCAACCTGTCACATTGCCTTGTTTAATTCAAAACGCATTTCTTGGCAGCTGTAGCAAATAAGCAATATTTCTCTTTTCATGTGCAAAGAAGAGACTGTGACAGGATAAGAAGCTTCTCCAATGTAAGTGACAGCCAGAGTATTTTTTTGAATAAGATTAGGGTAGGCAGAATGAAGACTTCCTTGGGTGAATAAAGAACTCTTCCCATTAAGATAAAAAAAAAAAATTGTGAAGAGTTTTAGTTCTAGCAAATATAGAAAGCTATAGAACTATTGGTATAAAACTGATTGAAAAGATTTCCATAAAATCTTATGGCATTTCAGCACTGTACTTTATTGAGGAAAATGCTACAACACCCCAGTGTCCCAAATGCAATCAGCCAAGCCCAACATCTTTAGTCATGATGGCAGCCCTTGCAGTTTTGGAAAACAAGCTATTTATATGAGTGCTTAGACACATAATTAAATACACAACTTTAAGGCAATCCTATTTCTGTTTGGAAAGCCTGTATTTCTGTGTTGCACAGTCTCTCCTAAAATTCTCATCCCTAATGCTGCCCCTTGCAACTAAATGCTTGCCTGTTTCTATGTGTAATCTTCCTGGTGCTGTCAAGACTGAGTTTAAACCCACGAGTGCAGTGAAGCTCAGCCCATTGCAGCTGATTTTGTGTGTGGGTTTGCTTGGTGTGCAGGGGCTGTGGTTCTACTCCACTGTCTGAGTGTTGTGGCCACTGTGGGTGCCATAAGAGGGGACTGAGGCCCTCTGGCTCACCATGCCCTCCTAGCACCTGGCTCTCAGAGACCTGCAGTGCATTTTTCATATCATGTCACTGGGAGAGATGCAACATTTGAAGCTGTGCAAAATAATACTACTAAAATTCCAAAGACACCAACTGAATTTTATGAACATTTTTGTGCATAACATTTCACAGCTTTCTGGCTACCCCCAAGAATCTGCTGGATTCAGACCTTGTGCTTGCATTGATTGCAAGGGGCACCTCTAAAGGCTGCTCAGATGCCCTGCATCCCCTGGCCTGCAGAGAGCCTATCAGGATGGCTGATAGAGCTCAGCTCCACACCATGGATTACTGTCACTAAGGGGACTTCTCAAGAACTACACATTTCAGATGTCAATACTGAGCTGTCTCAGTATCATCCACAAGAGATAAAGACAAATTTCTAAACACTAGAAACCATCCCTGATATTTGCTAGCAGTAGTCCTTCCTTTAAGATTCTTGGCATTAAATAGGAAAATCCAGATAGCCCCAGTACAGTGAATAAGCTGCCCATAGCTGAAAAATAACATGCTGCAGAATACAGAGCAGTGAGTTGTGCAGCACTTAAAGAATGGACCGTTTATGGACTATTTTTTCCCTCACAGTGGTGTGCTGTTACTCAGACCAGTGATTACAGTAGAATACAGTATTTATTTGGTCTAAAAATACTGCCACTGAGACACAAAAGTTAGATGGAGCCATGTCTACAGCACCTTTTGGTGAGGATCACCATGGAAATCACAATAGTTTCCTTAATACTGTAACATATATTACAGGGAGATAAAGGAACTAATACTTCATCTGTGTGTGATAGGTTTTGTTTCTTTGATGCCAGATGAAAGGAGTCTCTTTGGCAAGGAAATGGTAATCTCTTGTTGTTGCACATAGATCCAAACTGGAAATTATGACACTTCTTTCTGCTTTCCTAAAGCAAAGAAAATAATTCAGAAGCAGTCAGACAGTGTCTCGGAGTTTTTTATGGGCTGAGTGTCTGATTCTGCTTGTCACAGCAGAAACAGAATCTCTACTTAGCAGTAGAGAAAAATAACGGAAAAAACCCCTAATTCTTGTCCTTTCTGAAACCCCAGCAAAATTCCAGGAGATGAGAGATGAGGTATAATAATGAGATCTATTATTACATCTATATTACTGAAAGGAACAGTCAGAAATCTGGCACACAGACAGCGTGAAATCAGAACAAAAACAAATCTAATCAACCTTCAGAGTAACTGCCCTAGTCCAAAAAAAGCAAACCCGCAGACTGTGTACAAAAGCAAGGTTATGGAGGAGGCCAGTCTGCTCCTTTCTGTGTGCCTGTGGCTGTGTTGACTCGTGGTGTGTTTACAGACCTACTATGAGAGAGTGAATTGAATAATGCATTCAGCGAACAGCATAAATATTTTTGCTGCTCAGCCAGATGGATGTTAACTAACCTATTAATATTTAGTTGATGAATATTCACCCATACAGATGCTTTCATTGGTCTAAGTGCTCCAGCATAAGTGGATAGCTCTTCTCCATGCCCTATTGAATTCTGAAATATCTGAGGAAAATATGCATTTAAGGTGACAATGAAAAAGCATCAGTGAGAGTGGAAGAATCCATTTCAGCATGTTGCTGGTGTGTGGAGTAATGTGCCAGCTGTCCTTAAGTTTCTATGGTGTGCCAAGTGACTTTAAGGACATGCTAGTGATAGACATCTTCTTCCTATCAAGCTGTGGCCCAACTAGTGGCCAGTGGTGATATTAGAGATCCACACAGGAAATAAAGAAATCAGTGTAAAACAAACACAAAGAAAGCAGCTATGTAAATGAGGCATGAGAAAATAAATTTCAGACAGACACAGGCAAAAGACATGTGCTTCAGAGGCAGACTTGCTAAACCACGACTGCATGAGGTATAGGTCCTTCCTTTCTTCTTGAAAACATGGAATTGGAGGAATTCTTCAAACCTTATTTAAAAAAAACTTAAAATTCTTTAAATTGTAATGAAGCATGGTATTGTAATTACTTATTATTCATGGTAAAGCAGCACTGTCAATGTGAAAATTGAGACTCTGTTCTTGAACCAAGTCTGTCTGGTGAGTCCAAATGTTTTCAGTGTTTGCCCACTAAATAGAAAAAGTAGGTGCAGGGTTGAGAAGAAGGGTTATGAAACATGAGGAGAATGAACACATTGCTCTGAGCAGAGCCATAGGCTGAGACATGCTTCCTCCGTCATATAAAGGAAATATAAGGACAAAAAAATTTCTTGGGCAGAACAGACAGATCCTTTTTTTAGGAAAAGACAGTTTCCTCCAGACCAGCTGAATGCTGAGATAGCACATGGGTGTCAGCACCGCTTAGATATAAAAACCTTTGTCCAGGCCTCCTGAACTGCATGGTCACCTCGTGTCAGTGTGTGCAATAGTAACCTGAGCTGGAAATCAGGGGAGCCTTCTCAAAAATTACTCCATATAAAATAGCAGAAGGAAAATTAAATAACTGTGTCACTTCTGTGCAGTTCTTCTCTGAAGAGGAGCTTTCTCTCAAGGCAAACGTTGTTCCTGTTATCACCTTGATTCTGGGCAACTGACTTTGCCACTGCTGATGTTTTGATTTGTCTCTTCTTCCTACTTTATGTCTCTCAATTCATTGTCACTGACATGAGATTCCCAAGTATTTTTGGTGTCATTCCGAATTCCCAAGTGTGACAGTATCCTCACCACTTTTACATACCACCTCCTTCATTTTCTGCATTTCATGCTTTCCTTCAGCACAGTCAGTCTTTGGGCTGCCATGTCCCTCAGCTCTGGTATGGAGAGATGAAACCAGAAGCCTCTGTAACTCCCTTAATCACTGCTGTATTACATGAGGAGTAGAAAAGGCACTGGGAAGCAGGGGAGTGGGGAAACAGGGATGCTTCTCTTTTGTTCTTCCTGTCTGCTGTTTTATGCTCTATCCTTCAGAGATGCCAGAGCAAAGAGGCCAGGATATGGCATGAGCCTGTCTGATCCCTCTTCTGATCTCAACTTCTGCTCATGATTCAGCCAAATGCCCAAGACTTTAACTCGTTACCAAGGCTGGAGTGTCCATCTCAAAGGAATCCTGGATCCAGAGTGTTTCAGCTTGCTGCAGCAGTGCCCTGCTCCTGCTCACTGGTGTTTCTGCTCTCTCCCCTTCCAGAGCCTAAATCAAGTTGCCGGTTAGGCCGGTCTGCGTCCACGTCAGGAGTGCCTCCTCCGTCTGTGGCGCCGCTCAGGCAGCCCAGCGACCTGCAGCCGAGCCAGGTACCATCGTTAGCCAATCGGGAATGACCCCATGTGCTGCAACATGCCAAATGTCCCCACCTCTCTGTCTGTCATTTGTTACACTAAATGGTTTTTTTGGTTTATGTCTTTATTTTCTGTGCGTGTGCGTGCATCTGTGTGTGCGCATCTCTCATTGGCAATGAAATTCCACTGGCTACAGCCAGCAGAATTTTCTTTGCTCTTAATTCCTTGTATCTTTTTCTGTCTTCATTCTGTAGTATAAATGTAGTAAAACTGTACTGTATGTACTGGCTGGGCTTTTTATTTTTTCATGTTTTCTGTACTTTTTTACTGTCTTAAAATTCATCAAACTTTGATAAATTTAATCTATGTTTTTATGTAAATTTCTTTTAAATGTCTTGTCTAGAGCACTTACGCCAATGTTGTCAATGACTTGTACATACTTGACTTCTGCCCAGTTGTACTTTAATATTTGTGCCAGTCTCACGTTTGGTTGGAGCTTAATGCATGATTGTATTACACTGTGGTTTATCACTGTCCTGAAAACTGCTCTTAGAGCAAGTGATTTTGTTTAGTTGAGGCAACTAGACTCTCTTTATCTATAGACAATGTAATACTTACAGGACTATTAAATAGTCCACTGTAGTTATATTTATTGTACATTTTTAGGAATCAAAAAAACAAATCAAAGGAGCACCATATCCTTTTATCCTAAACAGAGATACTTTTTTTGTCCTCATCAGAAACAAAACTGCCACATAGGAAAAAAAAAAAAAGTGTTTGGGTTGGCAAATTTCTCCAATAGAGAGAAAATGGAAAAGAAATAAAGACACAGGAAACCTATACTTACCTTTGTTTTATATGCTAATACTGATATTGTAACATTTTGTTGCACAGACCTGTATTATTAGTTTGACAGAACTCAGAATTGCTGAGAGTAGCAATTGAAAGAAGAGGTTTTGCTTAAACATCATGTGAATGGCTTCTGTCAAAGCACTGTGGCACTGCATCACTGGTGTGTACGTGTGGGGTGTCTGTGCACAAGCAGACAGGAACATAGATGGATTTATGTGCACATGCATATATGTATGCACGCTCAGGCACCCTTATTTTAATGGAGAATTGTTGACTGGCTTTCAGGGAGTTAGTCCCCAAAATCCCATTGAACATCACTGAGGTTTGAGTGGAAATCTCCCTGAGCACTGCTCTGCAATAATCACATATTTGTGTTTGTATCTTGGTGAGTTGCTCCAATAATGTCTTGAGCAAAGCAAAGACCACAAGGGTAAGGTTGATTTACCCACTCCACACAGCCAGCAACTTGTTAAGAAGGTTATATTTGGATAGCCAAGTCTGTACAGGTTACAGCTCTGTAGCCTGTATGAACTGATATGATCGTATTACTTCTGAGTGCTGTGAGACATGAAGACTCAGAGAACCCTGCACATTTCTAAAGCATATTTTCCATAAGCAAATCAAATCCATAATGGAGATTCAAAATGACAGCCCATTTAAATAACACATCAAGTGTTCCTTCATCTACGGAAGAAATTAGGGTAATTGTACTTCCAAAGGTTTTCAGTGTCCCAGTGTTCATGTAGTATATATTTTTGATTAAATGGGTCTTACAGCACTCATGATGCTTTGCTGTTTACTCAGTGGCAAAGGCACCTTGGGTGTTTTGAAGGGATTTTAGCCTGTCAGTTTATACTAAGAACTAAACAATAAGCCTTGAAAGCAGAAGCTGATGTGATAGAAGAGATAATGAGCCTCTTAGAAGCTGTGGCCAGGGTTCACTGAAACCGTGGAGGGAAAAATCCACCTCAATTCATACAGAAGAAAGGAACAAAGATGATAAAAGGAATTTTCAAGTGACTGTAGGAGGGTGATCTTGTTAATTGAATAATTGGTCATGACTTCATGAAAAACAAGAAAAACTAGTACAAGCTTTCTCTCCCTAAATCTCCCCTTCCACCTGATAATCTCTTGCTGTCCATCTATTATGTTGCAATTTACTATAATAGTATAATATTTAAAGCTGTGGATTTGATCCGGATTTCAGAGGAATGACAAAAGTCTTATCTCCATGGCAGATAGAAACATTGATTGTTCTTTCAACACCTATTCTATCTTAATGTGCAAATAATGGATGATGGGTGAAATGTGTTTCCAACAGCTGGGCTGTTAGCCCATTCTCAATCTGCTGGGTTGTGGCATACAGGGTATCTATTTTTGTGTGCTGTGGCTATTGATTGTATTGATACTGCTTTCCTTAACAACGTCATAATGAGCAGTTAGGCTTTACAAAAGACTGAGGAGACATATTGTGTTATCCACCTCTTTGTTGATCAGATGGACACAGCTAGCATTCAAACAGGAATGTAAGATCTGGGAAAGGGCAGATTACAGATAATTGTTTTTCTCAAATCTTCACGGATCTCAGACTGATGGTTTTCAAAATAATTAATTTGGAAAAAAAAAAGATAAATTTGCAACGGAGTTCTCAAAACCCATCATTTTTAATACAATTGTTCAAAGAAGTGGTGACTATGCTTAGGAATTAAAAATAGATCTGATCAAAGGAAACTTATAATTCCAATAATACATTAGATAATGATGTAACTATTGACATTTAACTCCCCTATGCCTTATTTTCTTATTTCTTGTTTGCTTATTGATGTAGGAATTGTGAGGATTAATCAGCTAGTATTCACAGAATATATCTATGGTATATTGATGGGAAGCAACAGAGGGGTCACCTAAAAATAAGAAGGGCTTATAAACAGAGATTAATTATGTGGCTGGTCTCTGATGGAGAACACTAAAAATTCTGTAGTGTAGTAGCAGCCAGCGTTTACCAACATCTGAGCCAGATTGAGAGCCTGCCTTCTGTTCTTAGTTCTGGGAAATGGCAAGGGCATTTGGAACGAGCTGGTTGCAGGAGGCAACCTTGGATGAAGTCATGAATTGTCTCAATTTAAACTGAAAGATAAACAAGTTTATCCTGGACCTGAAGTTATTGATTATGAAAGAACAAAGTTTAAGAAATTAAGGAAGTAGCAGAGGAAGTCAGGTGGGGGGCTTGGAACTGTAATAATGGCAGAAGTATAGAATATTTTTTGAGCTACAAAGTGGCACATAGCTGTATTTCCTAAATGCATATCTAAATAAAAATATCCTACAGAGAGGGAGGGTATTCTAGATAGGAAGTATTGTCTTGTAAAGAAAGGAAAGAAGAAAAGAAGTAAATCTTAAACATGAAGAAGCAGGCCATCCTCAAGTGCTGAAAGACAAACCAGCAGGGAAGATGACCAGACTGTCTGAACAGTTTTTTACTGGGTCTCAGGAAAAGAGTTTATGAAAGTTGGAAGAAGGGACTCAGGAGGTCAAGGGTGTCATGAGATTATGGAGGAAGAAAATTAGAAGGGCCAAATCCTGACTAGCACTTAATCTGTCTACTTTCATAAATGACAATAAAAAGTGTTTCTATAGATACATTAGCAGCAAAGGGAAGTCTAAGGAGAATCTCCATCCACTTTTTGGATGGCAGAGAGAACATAATGGCAAAAGATGAGGAAAAAGCTGAGGTATGTAATGCCTTCTTTGCCTTAGTGTTCAATAGTAAGACCAGCTGTTCTCCATGTACCAGCCCCCGAGCTGGAAGATGGACACAGGGAGCAGAATGCAGCCCCCATAATCCATGGGGAAATGGTCAGTGACCTGCTTTTACACTTAGACACACACAGTAGGATACCATGTTTGTATTAGGAAAAATTTCTTCACGGAAAGACTTATCAAGCAACAGAACAGGCTGCCCAGGGAAGAGGAAGAGTCCATTCTACCATCCTTGGAGGTATTTAAAAGATATGTAGATGTGGCACCTGGGGACATGGTTTAGTAGGGGCTTTTAGGGGCTTTAGGGGCTTTTCAGTGCTGGGTTAAAGGCATTTTTCAGCCTAAGTGATTCTCATTCTATAAAGGTACGGCATTACTCACAAAAAGCTTACAGGGAATGGAGAAATGTTGTAGAAAGTAAAGCAAGTTATATCTTAAAGAAAAGAAGTGTGTGAAAAAACATTGGAGATAGTAAAAGTCCATCTGTATTTGGCCTTTATATGGAAATGAAAACAAGTAACTGTCTTTTATAGTCATCTAAGTGGACAGAGAACAGTAGAATTTAACCACTTTGTGAGGTTTATAAAGTACAATAAACAAGGTTCACAGACGCCCCAGTAAATAACTCCTCACACATTTTGCTGGAGCCTATGTACTGGTGCCTGAGACTTCTGTAGCAGGCATGGTCAAGGGTTTCACCCTGCAGTGATAAATGCTCAGTCCTGCCACGGGACAACTACAGTGAACAAACCTGTTCACTTGTGTAAAGCAAGCAGGATTTGGAGTCACAGGTACCGCTGCTATGCAGTGATGTTTCCCTGCCATCCTGTCCTTCTCCACGTCTTCACCGCAGGGTAACAAAGGCTTACATTCCATCGATGAGCTCAGATATCCCTGTGGCATGCAGGGTATGTGTGCACTGAGCATGTCTGTCACAAAAGAAGAAAACGTTTCAAGCAGGCTGTGGAAGTCCCTCTGCTGGAGAGGAGAACATCTTGCATCCAGAGTTTTAATGTACATAAAATCCTGTCTATATCACTGCCATGCCTCTCTGAAACAGTCTTCAGCACAGAAAACCACCACTGATTTCCATTTTAAGAAAAAAAGAGATCATATAAACACCTTGGGATTTTTTCTGTGAATGAACTTTGCAAAGTGAGATTTGTTTTCATTAATTTGTAGATAGTGATTGGAAAATCCCATGTACTGGCTGCATAGCAGCACAGCAGTGCATGTTTTTAAGATCCATAGTGTAAAGAAAAACAGTCTTTGAAAACAAAACTACTGATAACTAGAGTTTCATATTTTAGCTTTCCTGCAAAGCAGAGCTTATTTCCAGACAGATTTCCACAAAACTATGTTCCTTATCTGCAAATGTGCAGCCTCTCTTCATGCTGCCTGTTAGTTTCTTGCTTTTCAGTGACCAGACAGCACTGTCCTTTTCTGTTGCCTCCTCAAGGTATGTTATCTTAATTCTGACAGTTTGGATGCCTCTTAAGGTTTGGGTCTTGTTGTGGAGAGGACCAGGCAGTGATATCTAGCTCCAATTTAAGCAAGGAAAGAAGATTTAAACTTTACAGAGTTGATCAAAGTAAAATCCAGAAGCCATGCTGAGATTAGAAGGAATAACTCAGAGGAGGGAATGAAGATACATCAACAGCTATGAGTTAAGGAGTCTCAATGTGCATTGAAGGAATGAGGAAAAAGCTAGAAAATACATCAACATCAACACTGAAACTTTTTGGGGCTTATTTTAGAAAAATAGCAGCTCAGTTAATTACTTGCCTGGTATCTGCCTAAGCTCTCTGCAAGTTGAGACAGCGTTTTACTTTCCGCACATGACTACATTAGTAAACATGACAGAAGGAACAAGATAGACAAACTAACCATTACCTTCCAAAATTCAGGACAGCTCTCACTTATTTTATTATTTGTGTGAATATCATATAGCAAAGGGGAAAGGCCTCCCAAGAGTGGACTTGACCATTGTCTTGCACCAAATGAAGTGAATCCGTCAATAGTTTATTTGATAATGTGTCTTTGATAAGCAAGAATTTTAGATACAAGTTGGCTCCTCAAATTCATATCTAGGTAGAAAAATAAATATACTTTTAGAACAACCAAGTGCTGGGGGAGGCTGGTGCCTGTGGCTGGCAAGGGAGCTGTGGTGCAGACATGGAAATCCAAGGTTCACAGAGCTGGGAAGCAGAGATCAGGAGTTCTCCAGCACAGTTTTCCAACATAGCAATGTAGCTAGGGAAGTAAGAAGCAGATTTTCTGCTTTGAATGTGCAGCTGGGAGGGTTTGTCTTTGTGTTCATGTCCCCTTGGTCTGGGGCAGGGGTAGTGCACACCGGGTGTGTGAACAAGGATGGGAGAGAAGCCCCTTGGGATTGCTCGGGCCTGTGCCAGAGGCAGCCTGGGTGAAAATGCACTTTAACAACTGTTCAAAATGGACACTGTGGCTAATCCAATAGGATTAGGAAAAGCTTTATTTACCCCAGAGGTGGGGAGGCAAAGCAGTGTCCTGCTGAGGTTTGCCCCTGTCCCACTGAGGGCAGGTGGGCTCAGCTCTGGGCTGAGGGGGAGTTGTGCCCAGCACACCCCATTCAGCCAGCCCATCCCACACCCCTCGTCCCACACCCTGCATCCAGGGCAAGCAGAGGCTTCACTGGGGCCAGCCCACCTGTTCCTGCCCTGCCCTGGAGGGAGGGAGAGAAGGAGAGAAGGGGAGAAGGAAAGAAGGAGAGAAGAAGGAGGCTTTCTCCATCCTCAGCTGTTAAATCCCCACTCCTCCACACAACAATTTAGATAAGATTTTATTTAAGACTCAGCATTTAGATGCTAACTGAAATGCAACTAAAATGCATACATTGTACTGTGAGAAAAAAAATCTAGCATTAAAACTGACGTGAGACCTTCAGGGCAACTATTATTTCATTTTGTACTCCAGAGGAAAAATCCCAAACACCTATTCTAATTGTTCCATTTTAAAACAAAATCATGATGGAAGGGAAGTGCTGCAAAGAAGCTGAGACATGTTTTAGCTGCTTTTCATATGCATGAGTAGAGCAATACCTTGCAGTTTAAGGGCAGTAAAAGCTCATTGTAAAAAATACACAAAACTTTAAAGGAATGATTTGGAATTGAATTTTGACAAGTACTGAGTACTCTTCAGCAACATAGCTACATATTTGTCTCATGCCTAAGTTCACTCTGTATTGGGTCAGTTAAATATCACAAGCCCAGCTTGTAATGTCTCTAGCTTTAGTTGTGAATACAAAACATATTGTAGTCTTTGTATGCCTTGTAAGCATTGTGGTCACCCTGTAATTAATGAATGCAGGGAATGTAAATTGTTACCATTATGGCTATAATTATTTTTGAAGGCACCTAGACAAAGTACTTCCCCAATGAATTGACATTATCATGCTTTAGTTGGCAAATGTGCATCTGAAAGTGAATACTCTGTGAGCATAAACAAAGCATCTGTGCTCTTCTATTATTCTCAGCTTAAAGTTGCAATTTTTTTCCCAGCAGTAGTGTACAAGGGTTCAAAGAGTCAGCAAACACCCTGCAGTTGTGGGGCACAGTAGCAGAGCTGGGTTCCTGATTCTGCAGTTAATAAATTCTGCTGCTCAGAAATGAGCAATTATAAATCAAGATCCACTGTTCTGTATCTGATCACAGCAATCTCTTTTTTAGCTTCCATTATGTGAAAGAAATACAGTCATTGCAGGTAGATGGAGAACTCTGTGGACTGAAGTAGTCCTTCATCCAGTTTGATTACTAGGGAAATGGTAGTAAAAAAATAAATTGTGGTAGCAAGAGAATTTGTATGTGTTACACAGCACAGACCCATGTCAGCACTCAGTACTGCCAATCTGTGCTACATGCACTCCTTGATGAATCTCAGCCTAGAACTAGCATCAGACTCTAGTGATTCTGCTATTTTGGCTCTTATCATACACAAGGATTTGCAAAGAAACAATCAGCTTCTGCCATCCTTGCCCTTTGGACCAAAGGGAAAAATGATCCCCGTAGGCTGCTGGTTAAAGATCTCAGGGGACATGCTCTCCCAGATTTCTATTCAAAGGGAATATCTAACTACTGTACTAATTGCCACTCTTATAATTTTCTCCGTCTCTCTTTTCTCCTCTAATTTTCTGAAGTTCTGAAAGTCTGTTGTGTATTTTGGACATAGAATAGCAAAACATATGAAACAATTCAGGGGACAATGGCAATCCTTTTCCTCCCCCTGTGTGTACATGCCAAGTGTTCTTCTTGAGCCATTGCAATGCCTCTGAGATGTCTGTCTCCATGCTCCTGGAGCCAAGGTTATGGTTGCTCCTTTTTGATACTTGATCTTTTTCTTCATCCAAAATATATGTCCACAGTGTGGGAACAGTCCCATGCCGCTCACTCTGTAATCAGAGCCCCATGGGGCTTTGGTCTGGACTTTCTATACACTATTTATTACTTTGGATGGTAGCTTCTATTTTTGCCTGAGAAGATATTCACTTAAAGGAACTTAATTACTCCTTGTGTTTAGCCACCACATGTAATAAGGCTTGGGATTGTCACTGGATCCAAAACCTGCTTAATGTTGGCCACTTGTATCTACCACAATATTGATTGTGGTGGTGTCCAAGAGTCGTAGTTATTTGTTGGTAGACAATATGCATGGAAGAAAGGCTGTTCCTGCCCCAAGGATTCATAAGTTCAATGTAATAGATGAGAAAGTAAGAGGTTGCAGATGGGAGTAGATTGTTAAGGGTATGACTCTCAGGAATTGCTTAAGGTTTAGTTTCTGTGAAATTAGAAGGTGCAAAAACTATTTGGGGTGCAATCTACTGTATCTGTGACAGTGATTTTACATAGTTTTGGTGTCACTGATACAATGAAATGCATTTGAATGTCTAAAACTGGAAAAGGTATATTTTACTCGTAACACTTTACAAATTATGTCTCTCTCTCAAATGGCCCTGTCATGTAGAAATCTTTAATGTCTGTGTAGGCAAAGAAAAAGGAATGTAGGTATAGACTGAATCTTGTGATTGCTAGTTTTGCAAATGACTGGGAGAAAGGAAATCCTCTGGGTCCTACCTGGGAGGATGGACAGGCATGGAAGAACCCACACTGGGGTACAGAGTGAAGCCCGTGGCACAGGCACTTCACTGAGGGGACAGAGGCCAATTTTACCTTGAGATGATGTCTGGATTTGACCAGTTTGTGTGGCCTGAGTGTATTTAGAAACCTGAATCCAGAGCCATAGGATTTTACTTTCTTGTTCAGACTGATGTTCATAAGAATCAGGGATCAGTCACCCTGACTGCCACCACCTAGAAAGAAGTGCCGGGACAAGAGGCATGAACTGTGTCCTGCAGTGTCACACAGCCATCTGGGGACTTTGCACTGCTAAAAATCTGTAGGATTTTCATTTACGTGATTTGTGCCTTTCTAAAGTGCAGCAGAACTCTGTGCCCACGAGAGGGAGCGGTTGGATTACTTTCCACAGCTCTGCGTTTTTCCTGCAAAGACAAATCTCTTGCACACATGAAGGCAAAATTCTGCTGTCAACAGTCCAGCCAAATATGCTGTCAACATTTTGGATGAGAGCAACAACAAGAATGTTAATGCTTTGCGGAAGGCTCCACATTGCATTGTGTTGAGTTTCAGCTTGAATCTGGTCTTACATAATCAGTGCATGGGTCCAGAGCAGTGCAAATGGTTTCTAAATATAAAAACTACAAATAGAGAAAGCTTATTAAAAAGTTAAAATTAAAAAAAAAAAGAAAAGCAAATGCAAGCCTTCAAATAGATGGAATTGTCACATCCATCATCCCTCACCTCCAAGGCACACCTGACTGATTGGCATAAGAAGCAAATGTATCAAAGCTGTCTTTTGCTGGCAGACAAGCCTGCTATTGCTGTCCCAACATCTTTTCTTCATCCTTCAGCTGGGCTGGTCATCAGCAGAAGCAGGCCAGTGCATTGCTTTGCCAGGACTCTGATTTAAGTATAGCCCCACACTGCCGAAGCAGCTTCTGTCCCACAGCAGGGGACAGCAGGCACAGGTGGGTCTGAGCATGCACTGCTGTCACTGCACGTGCCAAGGCACAACATGGCTTGGGTGACTCTTCCTCTCCATACAGGTCATAGCACGGGGTTTAGGCACAAAATAAATGTGTCAGGGGGAGGCAGTAATGGGTGAAAGCAGATCAGCTGTAGAAAAAGTAATGCCACAGCAAGAGGGTGTCAGATGTGGGAGCAGAGTGATTGATCTGAGCACCACACCTAGTCTGTTATCCTGCCTTGCCCTCATGTGCTGGCATGGCTGCCACTATTTCAGGTGTGATGGAAGAGAGGAGATGAAAGGGTATTCCATTCCTTTACCCTGATATCTTATTCTTGCACAAACTTAAGCTTGTCAGCAGAGAACAGAAAGAGGTGAGCTCCGTGACAGAAATTGTTGAAACCTTTCAAATGCAATGATATTCTGACAAAGGATGAAATAACACGGCATTTATGATGTTTTCACTTTCATGCTCAACATTTTTTTACTGTTCTTACCTAGTTGTTTCTCAGATTGGGAGTTACAGTTTCTTGAACAGGCACAGGACAGACATGAGAAGATCTCACCTGTATGGTCAGGTTTCTGAGGGGTGCTATGTTATGCCTGGTTTTGATAGAGTTGAGATGGTGTGTTTCAACACTTTGAAAAACAGTGAGCTCAACAGAGAGATTTATGGGGAAAGATGCTGCAGCCAATGCAGCACAGTGAATGTGGTTGTTCCCTGGACTTTGAGGTACCCTCCAGAGCCCCTGGAATTTGAGGTACCCTCCAGAATGCCTGGAAGTCGATGACAACTGTGTGTCTCTGGAGCCCAAGTGCTTGAATGTAGGGCAACAGCCAAACATGGCCTCTGCACCCTGACATTCCTTTTGAGAGTCAGACTTGAGGATGGGTGTACAGAATGGGATCCACAGAAACTAGTAACTAATATTTCCAGTAAAACACTTAAGCAGGTCAATGACAGAGAGAGATACAGCCTTGAAAGTCTTATGTCATCATTGATCATCTTTGCCTGAGCTGTGATTCTTGCAGCTCTCTGAATCACTGAGACCACTAAAGAAACTGAAAATTATTTGGAAGTTCTTAATCTCATTTTTAGCTGCTCTTACAGCACTGTACATGGCTCTACTAAAAATAGGTAACAACTAATGCTAAACAAATATATAATGTCATTTGTGTGAAATAATTTCAGTTGAAACATCAGTAAGTTGCCTATAAAATAATTAGTTTGATGGCATTGGTAGCATTCCTTCCTCTTCAGGGAATCTTTCTTTAAGGCATATGTAATAAATTTACTTGTTCTCTTCTAAAACTTGTAAATTCACGTCAAAATTTGTTCTGAGACTTTTGTATGCAAACAATTGGTTTTGCCACAGTCCCAGAACAATAGCACTTGCTAAGTTTATTTCAAATGGTCTTGCAACCACTCTTGAAGACATTGTGCCTTGGTTAAAAATTTATTTAAAAAACCCAGAAGCATGCAATTTCCTTTTCCCCCACCCCCTTTTCTGTGTGTATTTATGTTTAACTCAGGGCAAGAATTTTATAATATTCTTAAAGAAAAAGATAGAAATAAAAAATGGCATGAATTCATGAAAGCATGAGTTTATATATAGGCATTCTCTGTAAATGAACCAAACATTCTGTATCCTAGGTAGAACAACCTTATTTGTCTGCTCATACACATTTCCGTTTCCTCCACACACTCCCACTCGTCCTCCTTTTTTGATCTGAGGGTATTGTACCATGTTTCTGTTGGAACTGTGTGTGCCTGATGCATAAGACACGACACAGAGCAGCCAGGTTGTCCCCTGTCTGCATTGAGTCACAACCATCCAGGCTTTGTTCTCATGGCTGTCACCACCCCACCAGACTCTCTCGGTGTTTGTGTAGCCTTATACAGTATATTGCACTGACTGTACCTGTATAGTATCCTGTCTGTATACTGTATGCACATAAATATGTATATTCACTCATGTATGTATGTATAGGACGTTTCTCTATCTCTGTATATGTACGTGTGTTTGTTCATAGTCTTTCACTAGAAATGTGTGGCTATTCATATACATTATGTGTATGTCAATTAAAAAAAAAAAAGTATGAATGCCAGCACCCACTTTTGATAACCTAATTTTATTCTCATTTTGTCTTGTTAAAACAATGAAAATAAAAATGTCATGTATTTTAAATGATAACTTTAAAAGATTATTCTTTTTACTAATTTTTAAGATTTCAAATTTTTCAGATCCAAAATGGTAAATATATTGGTGTTTCCCCTGTCAGTTTTCTGTAGGTAAAAAATATTTGGAGACAGCTCAGTTTGTGTAGATTTGGCTGTCTGTATCTTTTGCAGATCAAGTGCTCCAAGGTTTAGAAATTTCCTAAACCAGCTGGACTCTTGTGCTGCAGATCCCAGCTCTATTCATATGATGGACTTGCTGTCAATCTAGAGGTGACTCACATCCATAATATCTTACATGAATAGATACTGGATATAGAAGGGCCTTAGGCTGGAAAGAAAGTTCTTCCAGTGCAGGTGAGCATTAGGAATGGATAAAAATACCCAACTTTATAAGTGGATTTTACGGGAGCATTGCAGACTATTTGTCAAACCTTTTACCCTTTGCAGTTCACAGTAACACATAATTGCCAATTGATTAAACATTTATTAAAACAGCTAACAATCATTTATTAGCCCATTGTAAAATGAATCACCACACAGCTTTCTGGCCTTGAGGCAGCAAAGCACTGGCTTATCTTAAATAGCAAAATATTTCTGTTAGCTAGAAGTATGATGGATAAACTTTTTCCAGTTGAGCATGTCTTTAAGTTATCCATTGAATTGAAGCTTAAATGATAATCATCTGTGTTTCTCTATGAGACCTGTGAGTGTTACATTTTCTCCCTTCACAGTTAATTTTATCATTGTACTAGCTTGTCCAGCTGGACCAGTCTCAGTGTGCAGTAAGTTACTGCAGCAGCATGGCAGCAGCTACTCAGAAAAACCTCAGAAAACAGGTCTTAATGCAGGAAATACTGAGAACCTTGTAGGGTGATGGATACACTGTAAGGAAGACCTTCCACCCCAAATAAAATTGCATAATAGAAAATCCTTTTCATTTTTAATTTAAAGTTACAGGATTAAATTCTGACCTCACACACATCAACTCCCATTTTACTCCTAAACTGCAACTAGAATGTCCAAGGAAAGCTTTTCCTCAACAAAACATAGACTGGAGAAAGGACATATTCCACTAATTGAGATAGGAGTTTATGGGCCAGTGGCCTGATCTTAAGCCTTTTACAAGTCAGTGGCAGTTACTGGACTCTTGGATTTGCTTGGCCCTTCTCTTTTTTTACAGTCTAGAAAAGCACATTTGCTGTCTGGTGTTTCTGATCACAGGTATATCATCCACAATACAAAAGAATAAAAATGACAAAAGACAATAGCAATATGCATTTTTAAAATTAACATTGGTCAGATCATGGTTCTTGGCACCAAACTTTAAAACACAATCAGAGAAAAGCAGCACTTTTTTACTGTTTGAGTTTGTTTGCTTATGTACAGGTGGTATGTGTCTAGAGGTTAACAAGAAGCTCAATGTTTTCTTTGTCCTGCATTGTCATTAGCCATTCCTTTTAAGCTGGATATTTAAATTTCCTTCCTGCTCTGGAGATGTGAATTTGAGCGCAGCCCATGCTGCTGGCATAGGCTAAGCTGAGTTTGCCAGGTCACTGCATGGTTGAGGAGGCTGCTGCTCCTGGTGTGTGTTAGTGCTGCTTCACACACTCTGGCAGCAGCACCATCCCTTCAGAGATTCCTTTTAAACAGAAAACAGAAGCAAGGTACAGGGAATCTCTGAACTCTATGAATCCCATTTTCTAAAGCACACGGATGCCAGGCTGAGTCACTTGCTGTATCTCAGCCACTCTGTGTGCCAGGAAATCATGTCTATATTAGATTTGGGTACTGTATAGTTTAGCCATTCCTGATATAAATCAAATTGCATGATGTTGCTGTGAGGTAACATGGGACAAGGTATCTCATACTGAGGCAGGCTCTTACATCTTCGTATTCTTCAGAAACTCTCAGGATGGTTTATAACTTCAGCAACTGCTGTTTAACTGCACTTCAAATTGGAGTCAGAAATAAATTATTAATGGAGATATCTGTCTTTTAATAATGTATTTGCACATTTTTAAGGGGAAGCTGTGACCACCTACAAGAGTATGATCATCTCTGAACATTCGCTGCTGGTTTTTAGTCATGCTTTCCTGAACATTTTTCCCTCCACAAAATCCATACAGTATTTGAGAAATGGCATTTACTCTAAGAAAATGATCTTTGACTCCATTTCACTATCAAAAATGGAGAAATGTAAGAACATATTTCAAAATTTCTCATAAGTAAAGCAACTTTAAAGTAAAGCAGCTTTCAGTGCTGAGGCATTTTCTCTCCATACATTATTTTGCTAATTTTATATTTCTTTAATTTTAAACTTCTTTTTTGGCCATTTTCTTGAAAGTGCTAGAGAAACAGACTTAGGAGCTTTGATGGTAAGCTGGTGTGGTGAAGCTCTTCATCTGTTGCAGCAATTAAAGTTAGTTAAATCTTGAGTTCAAGTACTGACTTCAATAGAAATAGTGCTGAAGGACATGTGCTTTTTTATAGTTTGGAAACAATGAGGTCCAATAAAATGGGGAAACAAATGGAATTTCTGGTGTCCCCACTTGTCACATTTTTGTAACTTTAGGACAGGTTTCAATGTCCTCTTGCAGTTCTTAAGTATTCCAAAGTTATGGTCTGCTTTTCATTCATTTTTATTCTTCCATTCTCAATTTTTGGGCCCTTCTTGGTCCGAGCAGTATCCAGAGCATGCACCCTTGTACATGAGAGCTTTTGCAGACCACAGGGACTTTGTGGATCCAGAGGAGGAAAGGACCTTGCCCACAGCAGCGCTCTCTGCTCCACCTCTCAGTGCAGAGCAGGGGGGCAGTTCATCTCCCTGTGAGATTTAGAATCTGGCAGTTTTTCAGAGCTGCCACAACTCAGAGGAACTCCAACTGCAGGTGGGTTGTACTCTGGGCACAGCTACCCAGACATGGGTAGGGTCAGCTGCAGTGGCCATTGGGGTCACAGCTCAAACCACCCTGCTGTGTGAATTCTGGTTCATGAGCACTTGTGGCACAGAGCAGAACCTTCCAGCAAGGGGAAATGCTGGAGAGAGTGGGTTAGTAACCCCCAAAGAAATCTAGGACATGAGAGTGTTACCCTGCAACTGCTGCACTGCAAAATGCAGTACACAGGAGATGTCTGTATCACTGAACTCTTTATAAAAGTGGCTGTCCTTTGTCCCTCCTGTGATTGACCTAATACAATGTTCTATTTTCCTTTCTATTTTACAGTGAATGGCAGAAAGTATAATGGTGGGTTGCTTGAGTTCTGCATTTATTCCTTAGCAAAGGCATAGATGAAGTTTTGATTTTTAGTGGGTGATCTCAATAGGAATGCACTTTGTGATGATACACCAAGATGCATGATTTTCCACAGCATCCCCAATATCAGTTAATTTACAGGCTCTTCTTTTGCAGGCATTTACAAAGTGTGATCAAGCAGTACATTTTGGGCAGTTGCTTGGTGTTAAAAAAAAGTCTTAGATGAAAAGAATATGTTTCCAAATAAGATAATAATGCAGGTTCAGAAAGATCTATAGCTAGACTGACTGCCAGTATGAAAATGGAAAGCAGAACAATGAATTTGTCACCTAAAATTTGCTTTATTAGTAGCCTCAGCATTAATCTGAGAGCTACTGGAAAACTTGAGGCATAGGAGTATGTGCAGGGCTGATTCTGAATAAAGTAACTGTGACATTTAGTAATTGAAAGCAATGAATCATGAAACTGGAGGTCTGGAACCAGAGGTGCTGAAGGTTTACTAATCATCTGCTAATTTAATTTTAGGATAAGTATTAATTGCTCATAATCTTGAATCTTTGGGAATTCCTGGAGTTCCAAATAATCTGTCAGTCATTTTGAAGTGGTGGATTAGTCAGGCCATAGAGCACAACACAGTGTAGTCAAAGTGACTTCTAAGTTTGAAAAATGGTGTCCAAGAGTTTTTTTACAGTACTGCATCATGTAATTACATTGAGTGATAGTGTTTGTCTAGGACTCTACTTTTACAGTTTTTATAGGGACTCTTGTTTTCATTTTTTTTCTGTAGTAGTATAATTTGAAATAAAACATATTTCCAGTTTAGAAATTCAGAATAATGTAAATCAAAACCTTAAACACAGAAATTCAAATGTTATAAGAGCCCTAAAATGTGTTGCATGTGCTTTTTCATAGGTTGAAATAGCAGGTGTCAGTGAATGCTTTTAATGTTAAATATGTACAGGGTAGGACTACAAAATGTTCACTTCTACACATTTTGTTGAAATAAAAACTAGTGTGATGGGGAAATTCTTTCCCATGTTCTTAGAGGGAAAATAGAGATTGATCTTGTGTCCCTTGAAAAGAAGAATTTGTGAAAGGTCAGAAAGGGCAGATTGTGTAGTGCTTAACACCTTGTGTGTGCACTTGTGCTTGTGATGCAACTACATAAATGCACAGGATCGTTCTAATGTGGCTGCTGGCATCAGAGGAAGGCTTCTAGAAAACACTTGAGGCACTCCTAGGGAGGAATTTGCAGTTCTGCTGTCCACTTTTCCCAGGGAGCCTTCCCAGGCACTCCAAACTGCATGGAGAGTGTCTGCTTTCACAGCTCACCTTGCACATCCTGCGTGTTCCTGAACAGACTGTTACTTTTAATCACCTTTGTATTAATAATCAATTGTTGTTTTGAATTTGACAGTAACAGGAGAATGGGTTAGCAGTACCAAGCTGTACAAACAAGTAACTATCCTGGGCCAAATTATGCTGTCTACAATGGCAATATTCTTCCAGAATACCTGTCAGAGAGAGGGGAATGACTGCAAATTTAGCCTGTAATTCCATCCTGACTTACTGACTTTTGTAGCCATTGGAAGTAACATTCAACAGGAGTGCAAGGCTTATAGCTCGTGGTTAGCAAAAGAAATCTTGTCCAACATAATTTTCCAAGTGCTCTTCTGCAGTATTTTTAAACCGTTTTTATTGAGGTTATTTTTACTGTTTGTTTAAGCAAACTATAGTCAAATTCTTGGACCCATGAGGTCAGATGGTAAATTCCTGTTGACTTCAAATGGTTGAGGATCTCTCTGCTCAGATTTTCTGAAACCTGATTCTGGCTGAACTCCTTCCTTGGACAACTCCCCTTTTGTGAACGTGTGCTAAGAGGACCTGCATGTCAAGACAAGTATCAGATAGCGAAGTCACTGTTGCTGCTTAACATAGCCCTCCAGCGCTTGCCCCCGGGGCACAGGACTGCCTTCTAGGATTGGGATTTCACACCTTCCCAATGGAAATGCCTTACTTGGCCAGGGGGCTGGGAGCCATCTGCACCAGAGAAAGTGCCATCAAGAGTTTCAGTGGGAAACAGAGGTTGGAAACTCCTGTCTGAGAACAGGCATGAGGGAGGGAATGCCTTTTCCTCCAAGAGGATGGTAAGTGGCTTTCAGAAAGCCTTTCTTCTTCACTTACTGCAGCCTGCCAAAACAAGCCAGCATGCTTGGCTCTGCTGAATGATGTGTAGCACTGCACACAGATTGCACTGTTAGAGACCCCTTTGCTTACAGATCCAGGAGACATTTCTAATAATCTCCTCCTTCTGCCTTTTTTTATTTCATTGTATTTTGTGTTAGTTTAAGATCATTTTGTTATAGCCTCACTTCAGCTGTTGGGCTTTTATTTTATCTGTGTTATGCACTTCTGACAAAGAAAAGGATATTTTTATAGGGCAGCCATGATGTATGATGTCGTTTTCCCCATTCTTCAAGAGTCATCCCCTCTTCTCATCCAGCAGGAGAGGGAGATGCTCACGAGGGCCAGAAGCAAACAGCAACTTCCTCAGCCCCATAACCTATGGAATTTCAGCACAATAAGTTGGAACCTACCCTACTAGGAAAAAATTATGGAAACACAACTTTGGGGCTCTCCTATTGCCCAGAGCTTCTGATTTCATGTTAAACAAACCAACAGCATTAAAACAAGGCAAGCAAAGAATTTAACAGCCAAGATGTCATGAGGAGAAACAGCTGAAGGGGATATGGTGTTGTCTAAAACCCTCACGTAAACTATAGTGGAAGGTATTTTTTTAGGTCATTAAAAGTTCATACCCCACAAAAGAACACTCTGCTCACAGATGTGTCCAGAGCATGAAATATCATGTGGTCATTTCAAATGTTAGAAAGGGTTCCTCAAAAATGAATGAAAATTGTCAACATTTTCAAACTTAGTGACTACTAATAGAGCTGTGTACAATAGTTCAGGTATTTCTTCTCCCATGTAGCATTTTTAGCACCACATATTTTCACGGGCACTCATGAGAAAAATTATAGTGCACCTTCAATGACAGGATTCCTGAAACACCTCTTAGCACTGGGAATTAGCATGGCTTTGTCCTCATGCCACACTTCACCCCAGTGGCCTGACATTGGAGGAGCAGAATTGCTCCTGGCACTTGCTCTCCTCTTGTCTCCTGACTGCCCAGTGTTCAGGGTTAAGGTTACCTAGGGCTTGGCTTGAGACAAGGGGATATATGAGGGACTTCTGTAGCACAAAATGGCTTTTTACTAAGAAGAGAGCATTATCCATTTTTGTAGTTATTTATGTAACACATGAATAAGTAAAATTTTTCACAGCTAACAAAGAGAGTCCGAGGCCTGGTGTTGAGGATGTTTCACTCTATATTTTTAGTTCTGCTCATGGATTTTTCTTTTCCAGACATCACATTTTTCATTTGGAAAGTCTGTGCTACATGGGATCATTTGGTTTGTATGTAACTTACAGGTATCACAATGTCTTTTTAAAGTGTCATTCATGTGTTCAGCCTTGCACAGTCCTGCTTGGATCCTGATGCATTTTGCCTGGTGTTCCTTATAGCAATAGTCCAGTTCCTGAAAGGCCCAAGACTCTGACTTCACAGTGTGATATTCATCCACAAAAAGATACAAAGATGTTTTCTACACCTGGTGAAGCCCGTGTGTAAAGTTGTGTTCATCAGTAGCTGCTTAATTGTATCATTGGATAATATTTTATTCTTTTTCTATCTGTAACTATGACTCCCAAACCATTTTGCCTGGTTAAGAACAAGGAAAGAACCATGTTCATTTACATTTCCCTTTTTGCTTCAAACACCCATGTTTTGAGCACTTTAGTGGATGTGCTGGTGCAGTGTCATGGCACAGCGAGGGCCAGCAGTGTCCAGCAGTCAGTGGTGGGGTGCCCAGGGCTGGGCAGAGACAGGGCCAGGGCAACAGAAAACAGAAATAGTCCACTGTGACACCAGGAGCTTCCTGGCAGGCTGAGTCACTGTCTGTTCCCCAAAGCCTGTTCTGAATTTTCCCTGGGATTATGTGCTTTTCCCAGTAAATTCTGATGTGGCAGAGAGCTATGGCATGTACTGACCTCTGGCTTCAAGTCCTGGCCTCTAAGAGCGAATGAACTGGACATGTTCTGCCCATCAAACCTCTGCTCCGAGACAGTTCTGTGGTCTAGCTCAGGGCAATCTAATTTAAGCAATACATATATTTGGAAACCATTGGGACTGCTAATTATCTTTCTGGAAAAATATGAAATTTCAAACCAATGAGATATGAGGTCAGGCCCACTGCTAATGTAGGCACATACAAAAATGTCCCATTTTCACTTTGCAGAGAACTACTTTGTCTAGCTTGTTTCTTTGACCTTCATAAAGCATTAAAACACCCACCAGAAGGGATCTATTTTTTAATTTGAACGATTTTAGTTTTGCATTGTTTTGAGGATATGTAAAGTTGTTTTATCTTAGTTGAAGATGGGTTTATAATATTACTTCTTGTTCTATGGCACTACCAAGACAGAACCCAGGAGTACATAAAAGATCTTAATAATATCTACTTCCAATGTTTTGGGAATAAAAAATATCAGAAAACTGAGAGAAAATAGTAAAAGTAAGGTGGCAACATAGACTGGTTTCTTCTAAAGATTACAAAGCTGGTGATAAAAACTGTATGGAAAAGCTCAGTTTTGTATAGTGGAAGGAGTTTCTTACTTTTTGTTGTTGATGTTCAAGTTTGGCACAAGCATTTGCTTTGAAGACTTTTGAAGGAAGACTAGAGACTGATGACTAATCAAAGGGTGAGTGTGTTTACCATGAACTTGTCAGACATCCTAGTTTACTCTTGCACTCAGTCACATTCAGGAGAGAGAATTTATCCAACCACCCTACATTCCTGTCTGCTTCCTACACATCTGGGTATCACACAGCTTTTACTGCCTGCTTAGGAGCAAGGAATTGAGCCTACCTCCAACACCTTCTTGGTGAATGTCCAAACTTCTGGGCCTTTGCCTGGTGTTTTTCTTCACTCTCTTGCTCCAATTTAAAATAATTTTTTTTTAAAGGTGTCTTATACCTTGAATAATCTAATGAGTAAAAATTCCATCAAAATAAAAATTTATGTGCAATCAACAAATTTTGTAATCCAACAGATATTACGGGACATAGTACCTGGTACACATCCTGGAGTCTCCAGGAGGTCCCTTCTTACAATCCTAACTTTAGTTTCTGGCTATTTCTTCCCTCTTCAGTAAGAACAGGCTTGGGGCCAAGATTCTTTGGTCAGAACCAAGTTTTCCTCTCCTGTGCTCTGTCTTGCTGGCTGTTACCTCCAGTGCTGATGCATTTTGTGCCTGTCTGTGTACATCCACATCTGCAGCCAAGCTCTGACATGCTGCAGTATGTGCACCATTCCTCAAGCACGATGGGATCTTTCCCAGGAGAGCTGTATAGCTGTAAAATGTTTTGAATGCTCTACTTTTTTCCATAAATTAGGTTGTAACATCATTCTTTTTTGTGCTTCTCACACTGACCAAATTCCTTGTTATGATGTAGCAGGGATATTAACAGCCTGGTGCATGACCAGAGGAGCAGGCTAAAGCCAGAAAGGAGGGAGGATGAGAAAAAATTAGTGCTGGAACTGAGTGTGAGTGCCATCAGTTCAGCCATTGGGAGGATTTGGCCTAAGACTGTGGTGTTAAACACATTAACTTTAAACACCTCAGTAGCCCTACTGAAGTCATCACGTGTTTTTGCTGTGATTAAACAGCTGGGTTGAGTCCTGGCCTGTGAGCCTCAGTGCCTGTTATTTGTCTAGGACACACTGCAAATTTAGTTAATGCTCTAGGGCTTCATATCATCAACATGGTTATTGTAATTTCTGTAGTTCATTGATCTGCAGTGGGGATTTCCTCTCAGGTCTGTCCCACAGCTTCCAGTGGCCATGAACCTTTGTTCCTAATATTTATATTTTGTTGCACTTAAACACTAAACAACAGGGCGAAAATATAAAAAAAACCCTTTAGTATTTAGGCTTATTTTAATATTAAAGCTTTTTTTCCCTCAGGCCTGTCAACATCATACGTGTTCACTTGGTGTATTTTAGCAAATGACTTTGCCCATCCCAGTTCTACATGTTTCCCCTGCACACACCATTAGTGAATGCAGTTCCTGAAGAGGATTGTGCCAAGTGGACAGTACACCTAAGAAGATGCTGATAGGAAGGACTTTGCCATCAAACAAAAATAGCACTAAAAAAATCCCAAGTAGACTTGAAAATCTGTGTCTGAGAGAGTGGGAAAATTCAAATTCTTCACAGTAAATGATTCACTAACTGTAACAAAATGCAGTGGCCATTATAAAAAAGGGATTTTGGAGCTGCCTACTCTCGGGTATATTTTAGGTGCTGTTTTGCAGGGGGTGGCAGAGCGTCTGTGTAACTGATACTTTCTACTACTCCATTTCTATCTTTGGGAAGTTGCAACTGGTGTTTTAGAAATCAGCATGTCCAAATGCTGCTTCCTTCCCCGTGAATAGCTCCTGGAAGGCAGGAGCTGGGTACCACAAGGCCTGGTGTTGGCACTGCACTGCGTGTAGCACGGCGGTGAGTGGGGGTGGCTCACGGGATGTGACACTCACGGGGCTATCACGGGACACCTGCGGTGCTTGTGACACTTGGTGGCTGGAGCACACCGTGCTGTGGGGATTGGCACTGGCACAGCTCTGCCTGTGATGTGATGGGCTATGAAAAAGGTGTTTCCCGGTGCCTATGAGAGGAAATCCATTCTCAAGCGCTGTTGTCGTCAAGCCTGGTGCAGAAGCCGCTGTGCTGGTGAATATTTGTGTAATGAATTGTGTGCAGACTGTGTCCCTGTCCTTCCCCACGGAGGAGGACCCAGCCAAGCTGAAGACATTGCTGTGTAAGTACTGACCCACCACTGGTGAGCAGAGTGGCAGGAAATCTGGGTCAGGCAGAGCCTCTCCAAAGATCCGTGGAGTGGAGCTGAGAGGTGGGACGGGAGCATCTCCAGTTCACACAGGGAGTTTTGGAACCAAGCTTGGGCACCCAAAGAGAGAAAGTCTCATGGCCATGGCAGATGCTATGCCTCATGCCCACCTGCACCACAGAAAACATTAAATCATGCCTGAAATGAAAAATAAGTATTGAATTAAAAGTGCGGGCACAGCAGAATTCCTGAAGAAACGGCTCAGCCATTCAGGAGGACACATTGCAGATAAGTTACCTGTGTAATTCAAAATTCATAAGAACATTCAAGAACAAAATCCGTATTATGGTTTAAACCTGTTTCACTCAGAGTACTATCTAGTGTATAAGGTAAGCATGGTTTTGTGATAAAATTCTTTTATCCTGTTTTGCCCCCTTTTTTTTTACAAAAAATACCGACATTTCTGTGTTCTATTAATTTTTCTGTTTGAGTACATAATTTTTATTACTTTTGCTGGGAGGCTGTCTTAAATTTATTCCTTTTGCTTTGTTTTCTGCTATGAATCTGAGCATTTGCTTAATCTCTTATCAATAAATGCTAAACACGCTTCAAGCTGAACACAAAATCTACTGAGATCCAAGGAAGTTTCTATAGGGGATTCTAGGCAAACCAGGCCCCAGTTCTAGGGACTTGGTATATGACCATGCTTGACATTCTCAGACTTGTGAATGAAAGGCATATGCATTATTAAATGTATTTAAATGCCCTTAATAATAAAGATACATTTCCTTCATGAACTGCAAACTCTGCCAAAGTATTGCTGTACATGTTCATTTTCATGACAAGAGCAGAGATGTACCTGGACAGCCCCTGTGAATGTATCATATGTTTACTTACACACAAATCCTTAACTCTTGGGAAATAAATGTAGGGACACTCAAGACATCACTTCAAATTTCCAAAGTGAGTGTTGAGAGGAAGTTGCCTGAGCTGCAGGTATACAGTGGTATCCAAAACCAATGAGCCCTTTCAGAGGAGTTTACTATTAGTGATTTCTGTTCCAGTCTAAAGCCTCTGAAGACACATTTTCAATTGTGAACTCCTCACTGAACTCAAATGAAGTCACATTCTCAGCTTCAGAGGGGCTGTGACATGTACTTACAGCTAAACATATGCTAACCTCCCCTTTTGGATCATGATCACATTCTCCAGTATTCCGCCTACATGAAAACATGGAGTTTCTTAACTCTTGATGCCTTCCAGTTAATGAAATATCACAGAGAAGGACAGGTTAATCCATATAATTCGCATGGAGTTCATTAAATCATTTTAACAAAATTTAACAGTTATATTTAGCTTGATACTCAGAAATGTTAACACCCTGCTTTTAATGTGACAGATTGGATTTGGAAAGCAATATAAAACATGGGTTTCAGTGTGTAGAATTTTTTATTTCCACAGCTTAAAGATGTTGTTAAGATCCATGTGACTTTTTAAGATCTATTCTATCATTTAAAATCCAACCAGTGCTAGATAGCCAAAACCATTTATCTTTATTAGATTTTAGTGCTCTGGAGAAGTTAAAACAGGGATCTTCTATTACCGTTTCTTTCTTTAAAGAAGCAGTTAGAAGTAAAGACTAACTCTGTTTCTGTTTTTGGCATAGAGATTTTCATTCATAAAATTAAAGTGTTTCAAATAAGAGTAAGATAGCTTTGCAAAGAAAAAGCATATTTAATCTATGACCAAGACAGTTATTTGTATGTTTTTTCCCCCTTTTTTTTTTCTCCCCCCTCTTTTCTTCTTCCACCTCCCCCAACAGGTGACGTGCATGCAGTGGTTGCAAGGGGACCATACAATGCTGGACATGATTGAAAAAAAGCGTTGCCTCTGCAAAGAGATCAAAGCTCGACAGAAATCAGAGAAAGGACTCTGCAAACAGGACAGCATGCCTATTTTGCCGAGTTGGAAAAAGAATGCTGGGACCAAGAAGTACAGCCCTCCTCCTTATTCCAAACAACAGACTGTTTTCTGGGACACTGCAATTTGACAGGCCTGTGGAGGATGCCCTCTCCACTGTGTGGCACCAAGCACAGGTAGCCTGCTTTCTTTAAAAGGCAAAGGCTCTAACCTAAGACTTACCTGCAGCTGGTGAACTTCCTAGGAAAAAACACACCAGTACAGTGCTCACCTGTCAATCAAGACAGAGATTTAAGTTTCCAACTGGATTAAGGCATACGTATTTATCCAGGATTTTTTTGGATCCAGAAGATAGCAAAATGTAAATATTTCACCAATATATTGAAAACACCCAAACTAATACACTGTTTAAATATATATATATATATATATATATAAATTCAAAAATTTATGGAGAATTTTACTATATAATGTTACTGTTATACTGTTTTATTACCTATTTTCTATGTTGTCTTCTACTGTTCACCCCCACCCCCACCGCCACTGTTTTATTTCTCTGACCTGCCTAGATGTGGCCTCTGTACAAAAGCATGTGGTTGTACGTGTTGTTGGAGAGGACAATGTACAAAACAACTCAGTGCTAGGGCTGTAGAAGATAACTAGAGTCGTACTTGTTAGATGTCCTTAGCTTGGGGGTGGGATGGACAAAGGGGAGAGTTCTGGTGGGAAACAGCAAACCTGCAAGCACCAAAAATACAAGTGCTTAGTGCAGGTACCCAAGTTGCATTTAAAATATTAATTGTTCTGCACCTGTTTTCTCATAATGGTAATGAGATAAATTGTCCTTGGTTTTATATAAACCAGTTACTAAAATGATTTGGCCAAGGAACTAAATTTTCTGCAGCAAAGCCTGCGACAGAATCTCTTCCTCGATGACGTTCCGTTGATTAGCAGAGACCATGGTTCACTGTGACTAAGCATTGTGCAGCCCTTGGCGGAGAGAGCCGGTCGCTCAGCGGGGTGAGGCAGTGCCACTGCAGCCGCCATCCCTGTCCACATTTACCAACGGTCCAGAAAATAAAGGTGACAAAATATGTTTACATGTTTATTATTTTTAAATCCAGCAGCACATCCTTCCTTACGCCGTGTCAGATTTCCACGTGTTGTTTCTGTGGGCTGGATTTCAGACCCCTTGAAAGGCTGTTGGGAAATCCCTCTTGATTTCATGCGGTTTTGAAGCAGAAGCCCGCGTAACACGTTCTCCCGGCTATGCCGTTTCTTCTTCCTGGCTGCTTCTGGAATTGGCTTGCAATCCTGTATTATATTACACCCATTTTAACAGAATATTATGTCATGACCAAAGAATTATGACCTCCTGGTTTTAACGGGAGAAAGAGATGGCTTATACTGATTATGAGGGTGAAATCTGTGCGGTGAAATATCTTCCAAAAGGATCTGTTGAGGATGAGGGAAAATTGTACTGCGGTGGAGTAGGGGGAAAACAAAGATCTATGGCATATATTTTGTATATTAAAATTTCTATCTATGTGTCTGAAGTTTGGTAGTACAAAATTCCCTCTTTAAAACAATCATTTTAATGTTATATTCGCCAAGAAGAAAAGGTGTGTTGTTTGAAACTTCTTGTTATATTGGCTTTTCTTTGAAAATATGTTGACAGCGTTGCCACGGCTGTAATTGCTGATCAAAAAAGACCAAAAATAACAAATTTTAGAAGGTTTTTGTAATCTATATTGCTAAAGTTTGAGTTTCAGTAATGTTTTATCAGTAGTAGTTTCCTTTCAGCCTCTGAAATAAAGTTTTTAAATATTTTATAACTAATTAACTAATGTATATTTTGATGTCCAAACTGAGATTTCTGTAAAAGATGAAGTGTGTGTTTATATGTGTGTATGTATATTAGCATTATTGTATATGTATATATGCATATGTGTACACACATATACATGTATATATGCATGTATCTATATATACCCATAGATGTGTGCATACGTATATCTGCATACGTTAAATATTGGTGTGTTATGAATATACAAAGGATGGAATAAGTACAGAGTTGAAATGCAGATTTGAAGACCCCCTCACAGCCAAAATGACAGAAGATATGAAAAAACACAGAGGCTGTGAGGGAATCTTTGAACACATTACATCCAAAAGACACCAACTGTCTATTCTGCTTATTCTCTTTTTTTTAAAGAAAGAAAATGGCAGAAGAACAACTCCAGCGATCTTGCAAAATTCCAGGATCTGCTGGAAAGGAGACAACTCATTGGTCATGAGAAATCTGTTGAGATAACAGGTTCATTATTTAGCAAGTGTTCATGCTTTGTCTTCCTTGTAATGTGGCAAGAGAAGAATTTTCCGTATCCATGTGTGAAATACTTAGCTCAGCCCTTTCCCCCATCTGCACAAAGTCACTGGTGACAAAATGCAAGCCGGCGTTCAGCCAGCTCTGCCAGTTCTTGTCCTCACTGGTTTCCTCATGGAGCAGCTCCTTTGAAGCCGCGTTGTCAGAGCAGCACACACCCCGGGCACACCCACTGGGGGAAGGCAATGTCAGTGTCAACAGTTCCGTCCTTGGTAGTGTTTGTTTATATCGTGTCCTTTCTATATCGAGATGTAATAGGAACAATGATCAGGGAATTGAAGCATTCTTGTCCTAAGCAGACTTGCTTGTACTGTTAGCCCACCGCAAACTCCTTGTTTTGTTTTTATTGCTCACCACTGTTTATGTTGTCGTTCTTAAATAACTGCCCACGTGCTTCCAGACCTCCATTGTATCCCATGGAAACAATGGCTTTTTGTTTTAAAGTGCAACACCATGAAAAAGTAAAATATAATTTAGCACTTACCTTCAAAGCACTTTAGAAATGTGAAGTAAACCTCATGCTTGCAAGAGCTGTTTTACTGAGGAGGGACGTGAGGCTCAGGCGGAGTAGTTTCCAAAGGTCAGGGACAGAGCCAGAGCAGGACACAGCCACTGCCCTGTCCTGTGACCGCTGGCCCACCCCATGGCTCGGGTAAAAGGCACACCGTCCTGCCGAGAGCTGCCATCACAATGTGTCAAACATTTCCTGCATCACCTCTTGTCTCAGCAGCTTCTGTGTCACAGGGTGAATGACAGTGCTTAGTTACACACGGTCATTAAAGCTGTAGTCTGTATAAATATGCAATCTGTATATACATACAGATCACATATATACACACACTTATGGAGACTGTATATATGAAATTGTTTGGTATGCACTTATTTTGCTTTAAACTCCTGAAGTTAAACATTATAGTGTAGCAATTTGTGTAAGGTGCACTGTGATTTCAAGAAAGCACAGTAAAGTCACAGGTCTTGTTATTCTTGCACTAAAAATGTGTTTACGTATATTAGCCAATGTATGTCTACTTTATCGCTCCTTTTGACAAATTAAAGCAAATGGTATAAAATAGTATGGGGTTTTTTGGTTTGGGTTGTTTATTTTTAAGTGGACAATGGCACTATGTTTTTAAATGACAGGGTTTTTAAATAAAATTAAATCATTCTGTGTTCATTCCAATGTAACACATTTACCAATATCTTGAAACTGAATGTCATGTTGCTTTTTTTTATATTTCATTAGAAATTGTCAGGTATGTGCCTGAGATTGTGTAGGACTAAGGAGTAGCTAGAGGCTAACTGTAATCATATATTATTAGCCGTTTCTATATACACAGTATAAATACATATTAATTTTCTTTTCATTTTTGTACTTGATTTTTTTAGGTAAGATGTAATTAAATGTACTTTGATACTTCTGAAGTAATAAGATGTTGTTTGAAGATCAACTCTGCTTTCTTTAGTGCATTGACAATATTTTACAATAATTTAGTGCTTATTTATTTGTGCTCCGGTGTAATTATAATAAAAAGCAATAGTTTAAAATATTTGGCTGTTCATTTTCCTTTGATAGTTTAAGTTTAGAGACAGGTTATTCACTAGGATTAGCCAGAGATTCCTGGGAAGAAAAGTCAAGTCATGGATGTATATTTATAGCATTCACTAGGCACATTTTTAATCGTACTGTTTGTTGGAGGAAATTAATTAATTGCTTTAATAGGTTAGTATTTGCAAGTCATGCCTCATTGCATCTAATGCCATGAGTGCCATCCTCAACTAAATCCTTAGGATAAGATTTCTCTGAAGAGCAAATAAATTTTTTGCCTAAGCACCTTTCACAGTTTGGGATGACAGATGCTCACTTCAAAGACACTCCCTTCAAAGATCTCCATTTGCAGAATATCCCCACATGGGAGAGGGACCTATCACACTCTCCATAAACCTCTCAAAAATCTGCTCAAAAGTAAGCATAAGCTTCCTGTTTCCAGACAAAAGCTTTAGTCCCATTAGGATATAAAACTCAGCCCTTGCTTTTCCATAACTTTTTTAAGAAGACATCCCCCTAATATTTTTAAGAAGGCATTTGTAATTTAAGAAAGTTTCCAAGAACAAGTAAGCAAGTAGTTAATAAAGAACCCAGTAAGAAACAGTAATGCTCTTGATGTGGCACTGAGACCATACTTCTCTCCTTTCATGAAAAAAAGCTGCCTCTAATATGCAAAAAAAAGGTCTTGTCCTTGTCTGTACAGATCTGCATGCAGAAGTGCATTGAGGGGGAAGCTTTTGGTTGTCTTCAGCAGGAGCTGCTTCTGGGACAGGTTACGAATGATCCAGAAGGTGCTTTCCAAGTGCTTCCCTGCCCCAGGAGTCCCTTGCTTTCCCCAAGGCACAGCCTCTGTCCTCAGCAGCAATCCCGTTAACAGGGCCCACATACAGAATAAAGAGCTCTGCTACCTCTTCATGCTCCTCTTGCTCTCCCCAGCCCCTGACATGGATGTTCAGAGGGAGTCATCCTCTGAAGCAAAGTCCAGCCTTTTTCTCACAGGCTCTATGTTTTATATGAAGACCCCATACAGATGACTAGAAATTAACATTGTTTTACAGGGATTTCTCCAGCCCTAAAAAAGGAAAAGAGATTTGTTAGTTTGTCAGATTCATGTCTGTGCTCTTCAGTGGTACAGTTCACAAAGTCCTGTGTCCTAGCTGATTTCTAAAGGCTTGCCATGGTGACTTCCAAGATTCAGCTTACTCCACATGATATGCCTGACCACTTCTGGGCACAGCAGCACACTAACAGAGAAGGAATACAATGGAATGATTGCCAAATGCATAAATATGGGGCAAATTCAGACCTTTTCCTATTTGAAATAGGTGTACTCTCTTTCTTTACCGCTGCAGAAACACTTTTTATATACCATTGGTTTTTAAACAGAAGAGATTTAAATTAAAAGGAGACAAGACCATAAAAAGCAACAGTTGAATTTTACACTTGTATTTTCTCTAAGTTTATTTAGAAGTGGAAAGGTGCCTGCAGTGCTCTATCTTGGATCTCTGCTCCTTTTGCATTTTGAAAGCCATCACAATACCACTGGCTGGAGTTGCTGCTGTTTCTCCCCGGCTCTCACTCCTAGTGACCCCAGCTGGTGCCAGAGTGGCTGAGAAGCAATTAAAGCACAGAGGGGCTTGTCTTGCTTGGGAACAAGTAACCTGCCCTGAGCACAGCAGGGAAGTCAGGCAGCCCTTAGAGGGAAGATGGGCCAACATCTCTCAGATCTATGGCCAGCACTCGGAGCTGGCAAGGGAACTGCAGGGAACCAAATAAAATTTACAAAAACAAAAGACAACTGAAAAGAAACACTGCTCAAAGGCAAGTCTGAACACATTTGGCATTTATTTTCTAAACCTGCCAACATGTCTTTTATGGTGTTTTTCTTTTCCTTTAAAACAAGTTTACACATCTGTCACCTTTTAATTGAGATTTTTGGCACTGGGGTGGGTGGTGGTTTCAGTGTTTTCCCCACCTGTGGTATATTTTCATCTTCTTTTGTCTCCTTCTCTCTTTCTGTCTCAATCCTTTCTTTCATGATGTGCTTTGGGTAATATATTTGTAGGTACAAGAGTTCCCGTCCGATCTCTTTTTTCCCATTAATGTTCTCTACCTCCCCTGTTCTCAGCTGGCTCCGTGCTCTCTTAACCCTCATGAAAATATACGAGGAGAGCTGGAGGATGAGCCACCATTGATTTTATTTTAGAAGGTAGGAATTATCAATGCCGTTCTTGGTTTATACACGGCAAGTTTCACAGAGGGCTGGGGAAAGAGGAACGGCTGGCAAACACTGAGACAGCAGGGCGGTCACAGTGACCCTGCAGGGAGCCAGGCAGGGTCCCTTTCCCTCGCACAGGTGTCACCCGCCAGGAGGAGCCTCGTGTGACAGGTTCTCGGTGAGCATCGCGCGGTGCCGGGCTCGGGGAGCAGGGAAAGCGCCCCGGGGGAGAGGAGCCTGCGCTTCCTCAGCAGCCGCTCCCCATTGAAAGCCTTGGGTCCTGCTCTCCGCGACCTTATCCTTTGTTTGGACGTTAACACCTCTGCGAAGTGGGTGTTAAATGGTGGTGTTAGTGTCTGCAGCGTGCTCTTACATCCACTTGAGAAGTGTAAATGATTCTACAAGGTGCAGGGCGCTGGAAAATCAGCTTTCCCCAGACTCCAGCTGGCTGGGGAAATTCAAATTAACTCTTGTGGAATCCAGCTCCTGCCAAGGAGCTCTGTTCTTTCCCAGGTTCTTCAGGGGTTTTTTACTGTTCTTGTAAACACGACAACTGAATGGCTAGTATGTTTATTTATTAAGTTTGAAGGGGCTAAGATGTCCTTGGCCAAGCAGGCAAAGACGTTCACTTTCCGCCTGGCTTTTACGCTCATTTGAGAATTTTGTCACAGTTTCTGCCGAACTGTGGCCCATCCAAGAAGCCCACGCTTTCTTTCCCTGGCTCTTACACTGTGTGTGGGATGTGGTGGCACATGTTGTAGACGGAATAAGCTGACAGGATGAGTTATTCCCTGGAGTACGTATTTCACTGACCAGGCACTACCTGAGAGTGTTTCTTCATCCTCTGAACTGCATCACTTACAATTTCCACACCCACCATGGGTAAGATTTCTCCCCCATGCTTTGGCTGTCCCTGTCCCTGGCCGTGGTGACAGAATATCTGGCCTAGCTTCCTAAAAGGTATTTAATTTGGTGGTATGTCCAAATAAGAGGACAAATTTTGAAACTACCTGGGATCTAACCTATTCAGGGTACTCCAGGTTGCAAGCAATGCCATCAGCCTCAATAAAAAACAGACTTCTACTCCTTGTGCAGCAGCCTTCAGCAGGGGAAAGCCTGCAGTACTGCACACAGGGTCAGAGGGTTAAAAATCAGCACCTGGAAGGGTCATTTCAGCTCACCTAAGCCACTCAATACCCCTTGAGTGCATCTGGCAGCACACCCTGGGGTTTGCAGTGCTACAGAAAGGCAGTGACCTTTGAGGGAAAGCACAGCCAGGATCTCATCCGAGCAGCAGCTTGGGCAGCCCTGGCACTGCCCACCCTGTGGGTGTGGGTGTGCTTTCAGCTGTGACCGGGGCATCCCTGTGAGCCCTGCAAACAGGTGCTGCACAGTCACCACAGACAGCGCTGAAATGATCCTGCCAACATTTGTGCCAGGGATTTACTGCTGTGCACTGACAGGAACTGTGAATTTGACCAGGTATTATGAGTTTTGCCTTGCTGTTTCATTTATCCTGGGAAGCTTCCCTCTGCTTCATCACTTATGTCTATTTTTGTAGACACAGACAGAAGTACAAATCTCCAATACACTGTCCGAATTAATACTCTGAACCTAGGGCTGAGAGAAATGCTGAAAGCCCTTCATAATAGCAGGGTTTGAAATTAACTAAGTAACAGTCTGATTATTCCTTTATTTTCCATCTGTTTCAGGAATTCAAGCACAAATAATCTTTTGAAACTTGGTACCAAAAGAAATTTCAAATTCTGAAAAGTTTTAATCCAATAGAAAAGCAGATTTGAGTTCATGCTTTCTTTACTTCCATAAGAGAGCTTTCTTACTGCCTATTTAATTTCCACAGAGATACTATTGCTTATGTTAACAGGGTTCTACAACATATAAATCACCTTTCTGTCCTTCTCTCTCTGAGAAAGAATGAATATGTAGTGCTTTTCACTCTGGTTTTTCTTTCTTGGTATGTCCACAAGATAAATGAGAGGTCTGGCAAGTGAGGTTAGTGGGTTTAAGGAAGGGAAAGATTGTTTAGTGTCTCAGTGTGGTGAAATATAGCACTTAATGTATATATTCTGCTAGTTCAAGGCGTGTTTTAGGAAAGTTTTATACTGTTTCTATGACAAATTAATAGGAAATTGGACAAATGCTGACTTTGGATTTTCGCTTGTGTCAAAGTATTCTTTGTCCTTCAAACTTTATCTTGACTGAAGAGCGCTAGATAATACAGGCAAGAAGAATATTTAATGGTACATTTACTGCTGTTCTAGCATAGACAAATGCACTCTTAGTTTTACTCTGGACCAAAAATATTTTATACACCTTTGCTTTATCTTTGGGTAGAGTGTTAGTGGCTGTCTGATACTGCCAAAGGTAAATCAAAGCCTTAATGAAAGATCAGTGTCAACCTATCCCACTATTTCAGAGAACATTTTAAAATGTGGGAAACCTCAATCTCCAGAACTCCCTTACCTCTTCTCTCCATTTTTTGAATTTAGTCCCATTTTCTACAATGCGCACCTTACAGATGCTCTCCACATTCCTGCTATTTGCTAGGTTGTTGTGGATCTTTTGTGTTGGGTTTTGGGGTTGTAAGTCTTGTTATATATTTTTATTCTCCTGACACTCTCCCATAAATCTTTGAAATAAGGGATAAATTAGTTAACCTTGACGAGGAACGGCCTTATCACACATCTATTCATGTATGTATGTACATCTCAAAACCAAAATGAGTACCTGATTCCAAGTGCTCCTATAGAAGAAAACAGGATTACGTGCCTTTTTGGCAGTCAGGGCCTTCACATTAAGAAAGTCTCATACCATGTTATGACAGCTCCAGCTTGGAATCCCAGTTTGAAGATGTCATTTACTTTGCCATAGATTTTGGCAGTTATTTACTTGGACGTGTGAGTAACTTTCCTCTCGAGAGTTCAAGAAATGACATTACATGCTCCCACAGAATTCAAACAGCAGTATATGCTTTAGCTTAACAAATTATTATTGTTTTAAAAGAAAATAGCTTTCAATGTCACAGTTGTCAAGTGCTATTTGATGGATGTAATTCTGCAATGGAATGTGAAACTTTAAGACAGTGTCTTCTTTTAAAAACTCTACTGAGGGATATTAAGCTCTAGTGTATCTAATTAATGCTTTAAATATTCTTTCCTATCAGTTCAATCTTTATCTATCTCTGTGCTGCCTTGTTACCCAATATGAACTGCTCATTGAAATCGATTGTTCCTGGTCTTTTCAACCGTTGATTGTTCTTTCATGGCTGAACACTTTAAAATAACAATATTGATTTTTCTTACATTACAGACCTCCTCATAAGTCCTAACTAGAGACTGTCACTGTGGCCTAAGAACATGTGGGGACACTTAGCAGTTCTGAATTTAGAATGAAAAAGGTATGCTTAGTGCGGTATTCATCCAAGCATGGATCTTAAAAGAGTCAGTCCAAGGATTCTATCTTAAAACCATTCTTTGGTTTATTTTTCTTTTAAAATTGGTGAAAATATTTACTCACAAATGTGAAATAGTGTGACACAGATCCTAGAATGTGCTGACTGGAATATCTTGTGTCTTCACAATCCTTCAGTTTACTGAGTTTCCAAAATTCATGGGATTAGAGTAGGACTAGAGAATAATTTCTGTTCTCTCTTCTTCTGCTGAGCATGTAGAGAGTGTAGGGAATCAGCTCCATCTCTTGGACCTCTGGTGACCCAGAGCACTTCCCATTTGCTTGGAGGTGACTTTCAGGCTGGCACTCTCTGATGATTGTGCAGGGAAGGATGCTCACACCATGTCTGGTCTGGCAGGATTAGCAGTAGCATGGCAAATTGTGGTCTCATGTTACTGCAACACTCAGGCCTGGCTTTGGAGAAAATATTAATTGGATCACTTTCCATTTTCACAGGAGAAAGAGGAACAAACTTCTTTGTATATTATAAATGATAGGTAATGTCAGGAAGATAAGTGCAAAGAACAGGAAGTGCAGTTAATTAAAAAATTTGAAATGGAAGTCTTTTTTTCTAGAGACTTTTATTTTAATTGAAAAAGATGTTAAAAATCTGGTTTTGTTTAAAAATATGAAGCAATTTTTTAATGTTGGTGTGTCCTTAGATTAATTTTGCAAGTGGAATGTTCTTTTTTTCCATTTTGAAATGGATTTTTAACATTAAGCAGGTTTTGCATAATAATAAATAGCTCATGAAAAAATCACCATTTTTTGTGCTGTTACTCAAGTTTAGGACCTTGGAATGAGAAAGACTAGAAACATTGTTTCTTTTGGAAACAAGTTGCAAAATGATTACATGATCCACAAAACAAAAAAGTCTGATAGGAATTTGAAGCAGTAGAGCATGACACACTGACACATAAACACTAGGACAGTGGCCACAGTGTGGTCTTTCAGAAGAGCTGGCTGTGGGCATAGTGTCAAAGGACAACATGAATATCAAGAAAACCCTAAAACAAGCCCTCAGATTCATGAGAAGTGGTTGTCTCTGTGGCCACACAAAATAATGTGACTAAAAACTGAGGCAGAAAAAAAAATGCTGTGTGTTGTGGCCTGTTCTGTAAGATAGAAATTCTTTTTCTGCAAGAGAAAGCCCTGTTGCTTTGGACTTTGCTGGTGATGTGAATTGTTACCTGCACCCCAGCCTGCTCTGCTTTTACTCATCATGTCATTGGAAACTTAATAGATCAAGTGATTAACAGGAATATTTAGAAAAGGACAAAATCAGATAGAAGAAAAGCTGATGCAGCAATTTGAACCACCATAGAAGAGAGAAGACATGACATTGAAAAGTTTTTAGCCTAACCCAAAAAAAGTGAAATAATGAACAGACTGAATATGCTTTAGTGGAGGAAGTCAAACTAGAAGGGAGAAGATAAACATTTATCACTGTTGTACTGAATGGTGTACAGGAAAACAGCCAAAAATACTGTTAAATTTTAAGACTAACCTGAGGATATTTAGAATAATTATTTTAAAAAATAAACCTGGTAGGGATTAACTAAGTGGAAAAGAATTTTCAGGTGTTTTTAGCCCCTTCATCACCTGTATTGGTGCATGGCCCTTGTGAAACTGTTGTCAAGACTGTGATACTGTGGAGTAGAGGTATAGTGTGGATACAAATATTTTTACTCTGAGAACAATGCAGAGTTTTGGGGAAGCTTTTTACTTGTTTTGAAATCTTGGTCCATTATTGCCAGTACAAACATGGTGCAGGGAATGATTGCACATGGGCAAACACAGCATGAGACATGATCTCTGGACACTGGGTTCCAGATAAGGATATTTTGCATAAGATGTTCCTCATTCTCCTAGGAGAGCTGGGGATGGTGATGGGAGATGTGAGGCTGTGGCCCAGCTGTGAAGATGAGGCTGTGACCCAGCTGTGAAGATGGGGCTGTGACCCAGCTGTGAAGATGAGGCTGTGGCCCAGCTGTGAAGATGAGGCTGTGGCCCAGCTGTGAAGATGGGGCTGTGACCCAGCTGTGAAGATGAGGCCGTGACCCAGCTGTGAAGATGGGGCTGTGGCTGTGCGGTTGTGCTGTGGTTTGTGTGTGAGGCACTGCCGGACTCTTCCCTCACGCACCCGTGCCGGAGAGAAGCGGCCTTGGCTGTGGGACACGCGGCTCACAGGCCGAGCACCAAAGACCCCTGAGCAAACCTCCTCATCAAGGCTTAGCTCCGTGTAAGGGTTCCTTTGTGTTTCAGGGAAGACTTCTGAGCATCGTCTGAGAAAGTCTTTAAACCTTTTTCCAGACAGTTGTTGTCCAAAGTACCATGGAATACAAACAGTTACAGGAGTGGCCGTGTGAGTTCGGCCTGTATTTTCTGCTGATTGTGGGACATCCTGGCCCTTCTTTGTAAAGGGGTGAACTTCTAATTTTTAATTTTTTCTTAATTTAAACATTATGCAGTGTGGCAAGGCCTTTGGTCATGAGCAGGGCTCGTGGTCAGATAGATTTTAGGCAGGTTACTGAGGTAGGCCTGGAAACAGCTGCTGGCCTTGGGCTGCCACCATCAAATCAAACCAAACTGGCTGCACACTTGTGACAGCGACAGCAGCAGAGGATCCTGGCACCACAGGGAGCTGAGGCAGGGTGGCTGCTGCAGGCATCGAGCCAGGGGGCTGTGTGCACTATGAAGCTGCACCAGGGTGGCCACAAAGCTGTGAGGTGCTTTCCTGGTTGTGGGCAGATGCTCATGAAGGCTGGCACAGTAATCTCTGAAATACCCTGGATTTCATTTTTGTGTCAGGCTTCTTGCTTCCATGGAGAACAGTTTATGGTGCAGTTTTGTGTTTACAGAGCACTGTTAGGCTGCCCTTTAAAGTGTTTAAATAATATTGTATCAACACGTTGCAGACTGATATGTATCTTAGCAACTGTGTCAAGTTCACCATGGGATAAAAATCCAAATGGGAATCAAACAATCTGGAGCCTTAGAGCTTAGAAAACTGAGATTAAGGAGAAAATTACAAGGTTATTTTGGGCCCAACCAAGGCAGCCCTTCAGCTTCACACCATACTAATTGTAGGTTAATAAATACCTTAAAACTATAATTAAAATGCAAGATATACACAGTTTCTCCAAAAATTATAACCAAAAAAATTTTGTTTCGAGGCAAGAAAAAAACTTGAAATAACAGAAGTACAATTGAAGTCTGCAAGAAGTGAAGCCTCTAGCAAAGCAAAATACTGCTGGTTTTATTTACATTTTACATATCCATTGGTTCTTAAGTCTGGAAAACTCTGTATTTGAATACCAGGTTGAATGCTGTGTTTACCCCAAGTGTATGTGAGCAAGAAAAGGGATGCAAGTCCTGCTGTAAACATGAGCAAATGCTCATCACCCACTGTGCTATTGCAAAAAGTCATGCAGAAACCAGCACTACAGGGAGTTTACAGGCCTCTGGGTCTGAGACAGGTTAAGTGCACCATAAATTGTCCCAGATCTAGCAACAGTCACTTGGCATCACATTCCAATGATCTACATTCATGGTCACCCCATTTCTTGTGTGACTATCTCAAATAATTCCTGAAAATACTGTGTGAGCAATTCCTTTTGACTTGAACAGGCTCAATTGGTCCTGTCTGCTGTACCTGAGCTGAGTCTGCAATGCCCCTTACCTTAGAGAATGAAGTTTCCTCCAGAAAGCACATTTCAGCTTAAAAATGCATCATGTAGGAGTTGTTTCAATTTTCCAGGTACATATTTATACAGAGATCTGTGACTTAATTGATGGTTTGTATGAAGCTGATATTTAAAGCCATTCTTAGTTAAGCCTTTTAAGTACCTTGAGAATCATTATAGGTGTGAGAGTTTCTAGTTATCAGGATTTTAACTAACACATCTCTGCCAGAATTCTTACAAGGCAGCACTGGACTTCTGTTCGTCTTTTTCCTCTCCAAGAACAGATCTAAGAGCAAAGGAAGGAAAAATAATGGCCCAAAGCAAAACTGACACAAGGCTTGTTTTAGGTGTTAATGGTTATTGCCTTGTAGTTCTTGAATGTGCTGGACAAATCACTGCAGTAAATACCAGGGAGTGTCAAAAAATAGTCTGGGCCCCTGAGGTTCCAGGCAGGTTTTGGGAAGGGATGCGCTGTGTGAGAGCAAAGCCTTCGGCTTGGTGCATGGAGATTAAAGGGTCAGTTTGGTGAGATGGAGCAAGAAGGCAGAGTTATTCAAGTTAAAAGGATCTTGAGCTTGATTCACCACGTGATGTGAGGAGGGCACAAGGGGTTTATGTGGTTATGCTGCTTCTTGTACCGTGTGAACCTCTGAAGAGTGGAGGTCCCATCTAATCTTAAATTACTTTGTCCTTCCCAGTTCTTGTGTCATGCCCGAGATGTGAGATTTCACTGACTCTGTGTGCTCAGTAACTGAATCTGCCAGCTGATGACTTGAACCTTTCCCAGGAATCACAAGGGACAATCAAAACATCTCTGCATTTTAAGACACTGAGAGCATTTCACCATATGAACTTGAGGATTTTTTTACTATCCCAATGTACTGGGGTATTGGAAGAAGCATTAGAGATGGGAAAGAACAGTAACTTCAAAAAAAGAGGAAACTTATTTTTAAGAGTTGTTCCTTTGGAAGAAGTTTGATTTATAAAAAATGTTAAGTATGAAGGTCTAAATAGAAAAGCGGTGGAGTGATTTCTCAAGAGCTAATAATCTGTTCCCAGCAAATATTTTAAAATAATTTACTGTGAAATCAATTTTATCAGATGATAAAATCATATGGGTCTCTTCTGTCATGCAAATTCTCTGAAATGAAATGCCTTTTTGGGTGAAATAACCTATTTTTCCATACCAAAAATATGGTTGTACAGGAAAGAAAATATTTTCTCTTCAGGAAAACTTTGCCTGAAGAGAGAAAATGAAACTGAGAAGCTCTTTTCCTGTGAATATCTTACAGAGAGATGAAGAGGCTGAGTACCCTGCAGTCTCACTGCGATTGAAGCAGCCAGGTAAGGGAAACAAACATTTCTGGGAGCTTGGATTCTCTCTGTCAGCCTAGGCTGTGTCCAGGTCAATTTTATTCCTGTGAAATTCCCAAGATCCTTTCAAGTAGGCAGCAGGAAGAGATAATTCATTATTGTTCTTCCAAAACAGTCCCTTTTTTTCCTAGAATTCCCTGTCAATAAAGGAGAAAAAGCCAAGTTTTTGGACCCTCCTAGGATGAAGAAATCTTTCCAAACTCTATACTCTTTTGAAGGAATGGATGTGATTTTCTCAACTATTCTACTGAAGACATTCACTGGATTTTTGTCCAACAGCCCGTGGGGATTTTGGAGCAACACACAGGGAGTGTTTTGTGGTGAGATGGAGCGTTGTGCCTAGTGCAGGTGAAGCTCTGAGTTCCCAGTGGCCCTGGACACACAATTGTCAAAGCTCCAGGATGAAGGAGGCTGCCCACAAGGGCTCTAATCTCTAGTGAAACTTCTCAGTCAATATTGTATAAAAATCTGACAACTGTCTAATGAAACAACTTTTGTTAATCATTCCCTACTTTTTTCCACCTGCTCTTCCCTGCTTATCTTTCCTTCGGTTTATCTTCCCTTAATTTCTGTCACTTTTCTCATTATGTATCACCCTCCCTTACTTTTCTTTCCGTAGAAATTTCCTTCTTGGAGGTGAGAAGGTAAGAGGACAAGAAATTTGTTATGTTCAATCCCGTTTCCTCCTGATGACAGTATTTTTAACCTTCATGTTATCTAAAGATACTGTCAAGATATGAGAGAAGAAAATAACTGGACAGTGACACCAGCATTCCATCTGGTACAGTAAAAAAATAAAATTAAATGGCATAGCCTGAATGTTTCTGCCAATGATAGTTATAACAACATCATGCGCCATCTTAATAACAGTGCTTTTCTCTCCCTGAGTGGCAAGGTATTAATATGAGTGTGTGTACTTTTCTTTTTCATCTAAAATACTTTGATTCAAGGGCCTCGATCCTTTTTGGTCTTTTTTTTTTTTTTTTTTTTTTTTTTTTTTTTTTTTTCCTCCCTACTCTAGGATTAATTTTATTGATTCATTGGAATTGATACTTACCTGATACTTTCCAAATTAATAAGAAGTCCTTGGACCTCAAATGGCAGCTCAAACTTTGCTTCAGAAATTCAGGAAGAATTATGGCACATACACTTTCATCTAAGTCTGCCTGCTTGCCTGCCCAGCAGGTATGAGTTTGATCTGTCTGCAATTTTAAATGAAAATTTTTCATGATTGAATGTAAAATAATGATTTCCTGAGTGCTATTTCTGTTTCAGTAGAGTTTATTGGTATTTTGTAGCAATAACTTTTTCTATCAGAAAAAAAGGAAACACATCTATTTCTATCCAGGTTGTGCAAGAGAAAAAAAGCCTGCGTAGCTGTAATCCTTTATTCTGCTTTTAGAGACTTTTAGAGGGAGTATTGCAGTTTATATAGCCCATGATGCACTAAAATGAATTCAAGATCTGGAAAGAAATATTAATTCTCATTTCAACATTTGTATTTGACTGTAGATCACAGCTCTGAAGGGGATTTTGTCTCTCGCCCCTCACTTACAGAATGTGACACATGAGGTACTGCGTAGAACTCAGTTATTCTGTTACAGGAGAATGTATTTGTTTATCTTGCCTAGAATGGCTCCTTTGGAAAAACTGCTTCTTTAAAAGACTGTTCTGCTCCCAGATGTTGTTTAACATTCAGCTTCCCTCCTTTGCTTGAACCATGTTGCAATGTTCTCATTTGTTTTGAGATTAGCTATGGTTACAATATTTGACATCAGCATTTTGAACACTTTGGAGTTAAATAGCATTTAAATCCAAGATTAATCATGTTGCATTTTGTTATTAAATAAAGAGTTCCATCTGCTAAATTTAAAATTACTTTGGGTCCAGCAGTTTCAAATGTTAACAGCAAGACATTTAAACTTGAGCTTGCTTAAATTCTATTATTTGAAAAAAAAAACCCTTTCACTTCCTTTATATTTGCTGTCAAATTGCAATACAATATTTTAGAAAAATATTTTGCCCAATTTTATTAGTCACAAAGATATAATAAGATGGAATTCTATTTTTCACTCAGCACCTGGAAAACTTTCATATAAACCTGCCAAAATATATGATTTTTCATTCTTCCTGAAATGTTTCAAATGCAAACACTCAAAACCAACAGTGTTACTATCCTGTTGGTTACCACTTTGTCCATGTCTGGTTACTGGACAGTCTGTGCTTGAGTCATGGGAATTCTGTGTTGATAAAACACTCCTGCACCTTTCTCAATAGCAACACTTGGGCTGATGCCTCAAAACAGAAATTATAATAGGAATGTGGGCTTCCCTGATTTCATGGAGACTTAAGATATGACTAGATATTGTTCTCATCCCTTATCTCTAGGACAGTGGACAAAAGCCACTGAATTCTACTCTCTGGGGACCACTGCAAGCACATAAGGAGCTACTCTGGATCTGGTGAGCATCTTTGGGAAGGCAGAATCCGTTTCATGACTTTTTTTTTTTTTTTTTTCNTTTTTTTTTTTTTTTTTTTTTTTTTTTTTTTTTTTGAGTGGAAGTCGGATTGGAGGTTCATGTCAAGCTGTTATTTTACATTGAATTTTGTAATAATCTTCTCTGAATAGAGTAAATTCTGCCTTAAGCAAATTTACGTAAATCATGGCTATGTATTTATTGGGAAAGATTTCCCAGTGTTCTTGCAGAAACCTCACCTTGAGTGAAGCCTGTGGCCAACCAATGCCTTCTCTGAAAATACCTGTTGAAATCACTGTTTCAGGAAGGACAAAATATGTGATACACTGCCACTGCCTTTTCTTTGTCAACATCAACCTCTCTTCATGTTCTTCTCTCTTTCGGTTAGGGGGTTTTATGTCCCTGCAGTGAAAGATATCCCTGACTAGTAGTGTTCTCCTTATTTTTATTCCTCCCTTATCAGAAGGGTATTTTTTCCATTATATCCTATTTTCAGGCTTGTTATTTTACCTCTCCTCTCTTTCTTCTCAACATACTAAGGAATTAAGAATGGAAGGGTAGTAGATGAATTCCTGAGAGCAGAGATTTCAAGATTTGATTCCTATAATGCAGAGTACTTTCATCTCCAATTAAAAGGAATAATGAATGAATCTGTTTTAAACACAAGTTCAGTCACCAAATTATTTCCTTTTACCTATGCTACTGTGGTTTAAAATTTTCATATAGCACTGGATCTAATGGAAACTCCTCTGAATGACTAGAAACAGAGTCTTAAGATACTGCAGTTTAAAATTAAAAAATCATTAAAAAATGTAATTTTGAGCTAAGACATGGCTCATGTAAAATTTTCTGCTTCGTTTTAGACGCTACTGGTTAATTAAGAAAAAGGTGAAGAAATTTCATGCTCTATTGCATAACTCTTTATCTTTTAATGGATTTTTGATATTTAGTATACAAACAGGTAATCAAGTATTGCATCACTCTAACCAATACTCCAAGTACAAGAACCAGTCAAAAATAATTTCTTATCTTTGTGTTCTTTAAGTCATACAAATATATATATTCATTTTTTATGCAACAAAGCAAATGTGAGGACATGTATGGGTATAAACTAAGGCAAGCTGGATGAGCTATATGTGTCCTCAGGAAAAAAAAAGAAAAAAATTCAACAGTATAGTAAAAAAAAAAATCAATACAAAACCTAATCTACTGATCCCTTTCCTTAAGGTCATTGAGTTTTACAGAAACCACATGAGGCTGTAGTTACAATGATATTTTAATATAAAATGCATTAAATATTACCACTAAAATAGTTTAAGTTTGCAAGGCAGATATTATTACTCAATGAAGATGCATTTTAAGAAATATAAAGCCACATAATGATTTAAAAATAGTGATCAGTTTTGTGTGCCTTCACAAAGTGGATAAGTAGTCTTTGAGTTTTATTATTTTCTGTTAAAGATGAACATAGGTCATTTAAAAAAAAGAAAAAATTATATGCAGTGACATTTACTGTGTGGGTCACAGGACAATTTACTTCCTCAAAATCTTTCATATCACTGTAAGTCTAACACCTATTAAATGACTCAAGAATATCAAACATACAAATGGAAATGATGAAAGTGAGATATGTATCAAGTTTATTTTTGGTTTCTCTGTTACTGAAATTTTGTCACAGTTAACAAAAACTGGGGGACATTTTCTTATTTAGTTTTCAGTCTTCAGCAGTATGTAGCCTGACCATCAGAAATTTTAGTTGGTGAAACAGAACAGTGCCTAAATCCCAGAAATCCAAGAATGACCAAAAAAACTGAGAGTAGGAGAAGGTTTGCTGATCTGGAAGCTTTTCCAGGCAGTTTAATGTGGTCATTGCTATTTATGGATAGGTAGGTACTGACTTGCTTCAGAAACTGAAGGTTTCTTAACTTATGTCAGACTCAGAAATAAAGTTGTGTATATATTTATATATACATTTATAATTGTGATAGGTATGTGTTTGTGTAAGGATGGTGTAGAACTGCATTTGCTTACACTTGCTCTTAGCAGTTTTGTTAAACCTGGTCTGCAAAAGTGGAGCTACAAAGCCAAAATCTCCCTTTCTGAGAAATGGTGGCATTGCACCTGTTTGCTTAAGCTTTAGGATGCACTCAATTCCCACAGATTAAATGTTGGGATGGATTTGATATCGCAGTCAAATTTTCATAGAAGCTGCATAAAGACAATGGCTACAGAGCTGAAATCTGTCCAAGCAAACTCTACAGCAACTGAAGTCTGCCTTGGATGCCTTCCACAATTTGCTTTTCATTGCATTAGAACTGATTGATCCCAGAGTACAGATGGATTTCTGAGTTCCAGAGGTTAGTAGAATACCAATATTACCCTGGCATCATATCTCAAAAATAATCAGCAGTTTAGTTCTGAATCTTTTTCCTTAGTAGTCTTTTTCCTGTGTTTGTGATAATCCATCTGCCAGAGCCCTAATTTCTATTGTTTTGTGGTTTATCTGAAAAATCTGATTTTCACATCTTTATGTACCACCTGGCTCACAGGAACGAAACTGAATATGAACCACAACAAAGAAAACAGAGTTAGGTTTTTCCTGAAAAATCTTTATTGTAGATGAAACTATTCAGTTCCTTAGGGACTAACTGAATGTTTCTTCTTGTGCTACACTTATCTTTTATAGAGGCTGGTTTTTTTCTATTATAAATGCCTATTCTTATATGTGCTGTTAATAAATTATTTTGAAGAGTACGTGAGGGAAGAGGAATGTAAGCCTATGTAAGCCTGAGTATTTATAAATTCAAAGAATCTAAAATATTATCAATTTTATGCTTGAATGACTTTACATTCACAGAATACTAAGGCTTAAAAAGATGCTAACTAAAAATTCTGCATTAAGAAAATTTCAATGCATTGTTATGCACTCAAAAATCAGGAAATGATAGCATTAAGATTTTGTGTCTAACCAAATATGCTGCCTTCATATTGTCATGACAATACAATCTTTAGATTGTAATAACAGACTGCATGTAGTTCTGCTATTATATCTTCTGGGCTCATGTCTGACAGCCTAATGCACATCTAGATTAGAAAACAACAACTTTATTTGTTTTGTTTTTAAATAATATGACATTTTCATGTTTCTGCTTGCATACTCTGAGAGTTTTCAAAATCCTGGGGAAAAATCTGAGCATGACAGAGAAGCCCTTCCCTGGCAAGGTTGGCTACCTGGCAGTGAAAGCTTCCCCTGCTCTTTTCCTCTCAGCCCTTGACCAACACTTACATCATGGAGATAAAAGCAAAGTGATTTTGCAGTCACCTGTGCACTTCAGGATAAAAAAGGTGCTGTTAGAAAAATATTTGGGAAAAGTCTTACAGAATTGTGAGTGTTGTTTATGGAACCTGCTGTTAGAACTGCAGCATTTACCAGGGTTAACCTGGTAAAAAATATCCAACATAACCATGGGTTCTGCCTGCACTTGGAAATGAAAATACTGGTGATAAATTGTTGGTAAAAGTTTACTTAGGAAAAATTTTACCTCATCTTCTGTTTTTTTTGCTAGCAAAGGATCTGCAGAGTTATGCTGTGATAAAGGTTGGGCTTTGTGTTTGGAGATGACAGATGTTTAAGGCATTATCAGTATTTTGGACCAGTTCTTTGTGGTTATATTTTCTGTCTCTCGTATTCTTCAAGGGGCAGTCATGAAGTGAAAAATTTCTCCAAGTCACTTCTGCACAATTTTTGCCCAGGACAAGATGTTGTGTTTAAATTGCATTTAACTCCTGGCCATTAGTGCTGCCACACTGCTGTGCCAGCATAGAGTCCTGAGCTTCTTTCCTTTCTTGTGCTACATGAATTTTACCTGCCAGGAGCCCCTGGAATCAGCTACATCCACCTGCTGAGAGTAGCTTTACCCAGCCACGAAGTGTCTACCCATGAGCACTCTAAGATCCCACTATGCAGTGAGAACATGCTACTAAATAAATAAACCTGGCTTGTTCTTTTGTACTGTGTTCTTTCACTGGGCACAGATCAGAAGGAAGTCACTTAAATCCAGTGA